>JAJIZL010030198.1:46723-58755 GCA_023969395.1 Amblyomma maculatum
TGTGGTGCTGGCGAAGACTCTTGAGAGTTCCTTGGACTGCCAGAAGAACAAATCAGTCGATATTGTCGACCATAAACCCTGACTGCTCATTGGAGGGTCAAATTATAAAGTTAAAGCTCAGCTACTTTGGTCATCTGATGAGAAGAGAGGAGCCGCTGGAGAAATATTTGATGTTGGAAAAGATGAGGGTCACCGGAGAAGGGGTAGGCAGTGAACGCGATGGTTAGATGGCATCCTCGAGGCGCTGCAGATGAAGTTATGTGATGTTAGGAAGATAGTGAGAGACCAGAAAGCGTAGCGTATTATGGTCCATAGGGCCACGAAGAGTCGGACACGATTGAACGACTGAACTGAACAGAATGTTTACTACTTCCTCCTACTATCAAGGAACCTTGTGATATTTGTCAAAAAGATTCAGAAATGTAAGCATAGCTAGCAGTGCAAAAGCAATTCCAAGCAAACATGCACAGGACTCGCGGGAAAGAAGACATCAGTTGTTTCTTCCCTCAGGGCGCGTGAGACTTCCAAGAAGACACATTCCCAAACTAGGTTTACCTTGTTCATTGCCTTTTGAAAGAACTCTTTTTAACAATACCACGTCAGCTAGATGTAGGATGCTGTATGCCGATACCTAGCGGTGCAACCCACCGTTGACCGCCTCGGATTATCGCGATAGCTTCGTCTCCACGTGTAGCCAACATCACTCATCTTTGTTGTGCACTGATAACAACGAGGCGACCACGCCTAGCCGACCATTTCTTTTTTAGTGACAGGAAGGCAAATTTTCTTCGCTTTTTAATGATAAATTCGGAAAAAAAATGGAAGAACGACACCATAACGTTCAGAAAAAAAATACTTGAAACGGCATGGCCACAGGAGAAACTGCATAAATATTCGGAGAGCGCAATTTACCTGGTTTAGACAAATTACTTCGAGAGTCTATCAACTTTCATTTTGAACGTTCACGAGCATACCCCAGCCAACTGATTGAAAAGTCATGGACAGAAAGGCAGGAGGGTCAGGTGCAGCAAGTGGCAGTTAACCAGCTCTGTCATTGTTCAACTCCATTATTGCTGAAACGCTACATGGCATACTGCAGCGACAAAACAGGAGGGTCAACGAATCTCCGCCGTGATTCACCTCTCGAAAGAGGGAGAGGAACATGGATTGCTCGTTTTGGGGAAGAGCTAAAGAGAGACAGGGACCAGGGACAGACAAAGCGCTTGGTCCCATGTTTCTGTCCCGTCCCTGTCTCTTCTTTGCGCTACGTAAAATTGAGCAAACTCCACCAACTAGCCCAAGGAACAGCATTGCAGAGAGGCAGAGTTCACAACCATTTTTTGCAAGCCTAAAAAAGCTAGCAAACTCTGACTACACTGAACCAAAGTTGACCACAAAAATCTGGCCATGCACAGGGAAAATGTTTTGTCTAACGTGAAAATTAACTCATTCTGACACCTGTACTGCTTACCATTCCAGACACGTTGTCTCTCTCAGTGTGGGGATTGAATTGTCCACATGTATCGCTGACGAGAACACCAGAGTTAAAATTTTTGAAACTGTGCGCTGCATGTAACTCGAAGCACTGATCTATATTAGCTTGTAAAGGAGAAAATGTTTCCGAGCTCTCGCTTCGGCTATGCTTGTATGGAGCACCTGCATCCAAGACGAAGTCAATTTCTAGCCGTCGGTGGCAGTCGGTGGAAAGTATATAGCCGTCGGTGGAAAGTATTAAGCCATAGTACTTCGCCAAAGCACATCCAAAAAACATCATTTTGGGGGTACTGTGACGGGCCAAAATCACGTCATTTTGGAGGTAGTGTGACGTGGAGCGGGGGGAACTACTCGAAGACTTAGTTACAGTAGTTACGGAAGTTTTGTTAGAGAGGGAATGTGAGGATTGGCAGCCATGTTTGTAAGGTCTTCGACTTTCTGTACCGTTTCTTCGGGATGCTTTTCTTTTTTTTTTTAATCAAGTGTGAAACAAACTGTTTACTGAAGACATAATAAAACTACGCAGGAGACAGGACACCGAAAAGAGGCAAACAGAACGAGCGTAGACTAACAACTGATTTATTAGAACGAATCATTCTTCCAGTTATGCCTTAAGCAACAGTGCGGTAGTACACGAAGTTATCCCGTTCGCTTTCTTTGTGGCGGCAATTCTGCCTTGAAAATGGGGTAAATGAAGCGTCAATCCAGCATCAGAAATTAAAAAGAATTGTGCAGTGCATGAATTCTGAACTTTCGCATATCGCCCTAGTAGGTAGCTTTCGTGATTAAACGCAAATTATGAAGAAGGCATAGCTCGGAGTTCTTGAATACTCGCATAGGAAAAGCCTGCGTACTCCGGTTTTCGGTGACCGCGCAGACTGCAGTAATTAAGGTTCACAGTATTCTCCGAATGCAACGTATAGAAACCAACAGTGCTTGAACGTCGTACGAACTTATACATGAGCACTCTCTGTAGCGTAAACTAAAATTGACGTTATGAGCCTTCCAACTTGGTGTGGGATGTCATTTACTTTCAGAACTCGCTCACGTGGCGGTATTCTGCTCCTCTTCGAACACTTTAGTTGAATGGGCTGTTGACAGCGTAACCTTTGTGCACTCATTGATTTTGTCGTGCTTGAAGGTGAAAGCATTACTAGAATTCAAATATTCGGTAAATCACTGCACGAAATAAGGGTACAAAATACCATCAAAAAACGAGTTCGCAGTCATGCATGCATAGAATGTAAAGTACGCACCTGTGTTCAATCTCCGTGGCTAGACAACCGATGAGTACATACCTTTCATAGCCTTGCTGGTCACTGAGGATTCGGAAGTCTGGTAAACGACATGACTCCGGAACAACTGGTGGAGAAGACATCCAGCCACCATGAACACGTCTTTGGATTTGTCATCTTTTGTGTGAGTACATACCTTTCATAGCCTTGCTGGTCGCTGAGGATTCGGAAGTCTGTTGAACGACATGACTCCGGAACAACTGGTGGAGAAGACATCCAGCCACCATGAACACGTCTTTGACTTTGTCATCTCTTGTGTGAACCAGCTTCCCGCGAATTCAGGTCTCCACCATGCTGGACCTGATTGCATATCGCCATTGGCAAAACCCCACTGCAATCACTGCCAGATGGTCTGCATCACAACTACCATTTTGGGTCTGCTACACACCTGATGAACAACCCTGTCTGCAAAGTGCACATGCTTAAATGTTGTTACCGGAGAAAAGCTTATTTGGACACCCTTTGCAAGTCTTCTGATTGTCTTATCAGTATTCAGCAAGTGGTATCCCTTAGAGAAAAATAGCTATACTAAAATTTTATTTCAAATCCATTGTATTTATTTCGTATTAATTTTTTATTTATGTCCCCATACCTAAAATGCCAAATATCATCATCATCAGCAGCAGCAGCAGCAGCCTGACTATACCCACTGCAGGGCGAAGGCCTCCCATATTTCTCCAATTAACCCGGTTCTGTGCTAGCTGCATCCACTTGACCCCTGCGAACTTCTTAACCTCATCCGCCCACCTAACTTTCTGCCGCCCCCTGCTACGCTTTCCTTCCCATGGAATCCAGTTTGTTTCCCTAAGCGACCATCGGTTATCATCTCTTCGCACTACCTGTCCTGCCCATGCCCATTTCTTCTGCAAAATAACTACGTCAAAAATACGCCAGGAGTTGAAGACCTCGCCTTCAAAAACGGTTCCGCGAGCCATGGTCTCGTCCGACGAGTGACAAATCCAGTCACTTAAAAACACCGGTTTATTCCGTATAAACTAAAAGCATTCAATAAAAAGAAACGTCAGGCGCTGAGAACATGCTGTTCATGCGCGTGACAATAGAACATTAAAGAAAAGTGGGAAGATTGCCAGGGCTTTACCGCGGCGAGCCTGAACACACAGCAGAGCGAATAGGGCGAGCAATAAGGGCAACGCGCTAACGGCGGCGCAAGAAACATTGCTCCTCGCATGACAGCAACTCACGCGAATACGCCTAGACCGTTTCTGCAGGCACTCCTTCCATCTTCGTGAAGGTAGATTGTCTTCATGTCGCCGGTCTTCTTTCCGCCGTCCGAACACACTCCGCTGGCCCATGACGCTCGCTGGCTGCCCCGCGCTGGCCTCCCCGCCGGGGCAAAAGTCCTCGCGCCTTCCTTCCGACACGCTCATCTACCCTTGTCTCTTCGCCGCTAACAACCCGCCCCCAAGATTGGCTGCTCGCTCATGCGCACTCGCGCTGCCCGCTCAAACACAACATAAATAGGAAAACACGCACGCGGTTTAGAACACTTAAAGGATCGGCGGAGCCCCACAGAGTACAACACTGGATATCATCAAGAATATGTCAAAAGATTATTTTTGCCTTTTGAGTATGTTTTTAACATACTTACAATGTACAATCTTCTGTTTGGCTTGTTATGCAGGGTTCACAAAAATCTTCCACCAAAAGACAGACAATGTACTTTGAATTCATGCTTGTAGAAAGAACCCTTGAAATACGTTAAAAATTAATGAAAATAGGATGTACCCATATTTTTTGAGAGAATTACAAATATTTTGCCACTATATTTTGGGAACCAACAAAATATACTAATAATATACTAAAGGCATAATTTCCAAAATTCTTGGAATGCACTAAAAACACATGAAAAATGTGATGCGCTTATACTCTTTATGCTTTAAGTATGGAAAGCAAACTAGCGCACTTCAAAACACCGACACAGGAAGGGAACGACAACACAGCGCTGACTTCAACTGGTTTTTTATTAGAGAGTGGCACAATATATATGTACGAAAAGTGGGCGTGAAAGAATTGATAACTGCTGAGTTTGCACGTAGCGTAAAACACCGAACGCAAAATTAAAAGGCGCACGATAACAATATAGGTCAAAGCAAGGCAGAACGGCAGGGTTATGAAAAATAAAGAAGAAGCGAAAAAGGGGGAGGCCAATAGGAAAAAACAGTTAAAGATGGCACGATCTGAAGATACATACTAAAGTCGAAAAAAGGCCAAAAGGGGCATTAAGAGCGATAAAAGCCAAAGGGGGCATTAAGAGCGATAAAAGCCAAAGGGGGCATTAAGAGCGATAAAAAACACAAAAGCGGCATTAAGAGCGATAAAAGAACCAAAAGGACCATTAAGAGCATTACAAGACCAAAAGGGTATTAAAAACAAAATACCTGTATTTAAGTATGGGTTGTTACTGTATTTTCTGAAACTAAGAACAATATACTAAATATAAAATACTAAGTGTCATCTTAAATAATCTGTTCGCTCCCAGCGTTAGTGCTAGATTAGGCTGGGGGGCTATGGAAGCTACAACCTATGAGGGTAGGAGGGTGGGGAGGCTTTGTTTTAAGCTGCATCATACATAAAACCACAAAAAAACGAAAATTCCAGCAACAGGCATTTAGAGAGAAAACCAGAACGAAGACACGAGGTCCCCGCATATTCTTCGTTTTAGGAGGTCCCTTTTTCTGAGGTGATCTGCACTTGCTTAGTGACTGGAGAAGAGATTTTCATGGTTTCCTGTGAACCTTACCTTCCTGTGGTGGTGGACAACAATGAAAAAATGAAAGTTGCCATTAAATGAGATAATGAGGAAAATCTTTTTCCGCCACCACCTTACGCTGTCCCCCTATATATCTCAAATAATTCCATCAGTTCTTTTTTGCTATTTTGGGGGAGGAAAACGGGCCATGTCAGTGCGAGGCTTAGACTAGTCTTTTATGTAATACCTCCACGTTTAAACGTTAAAAATTGCGCTTGTGTTCTGCGCGTTGCAAAACTAATGCATCACCCTTGTGCTAACTCTAGTACTTCTTTAGTTCCATGCAGTTAACATGAAGCAGGATATATTGTATACATCATTGGATATATAGCATATTAGGAAGGGCCGCTGTGTGAGTGTGCGAGGGGTGGGGGTCACATATGGACTTTAGCAGGTTGCATAGAACTCTGTATTCGAAGCTTTCCCTGAATATATGTTAATGGTCTGCCTGATGTTTTATGAAATTTGGCTGATGTAGTTTCTAACATCTATGCTCTTTGTTGCCAGGTCACACAGAGCGTTGATAAAAACGAGGATTGAGAAGTGCCCCTGGATTGTTGCCAGGTGTGAAAAAGGCTTTTGGCAGAGAAGGAGAATGCTCATGGCACGAAGTTGTCGGCGTTGTTTAATTACAGATTTGTTTCAGTTGGCCCGAATACAAGGAACTTCGTATTCGCACAGTGTGGAGTTTCTCGATTCATATACTTTGGTATCTAATTTGCAGCACGGGTCGAACTAAGAACAATCAACATAGTTAACACACAACATCTCACACTGCATTCTTTTCTTGATGGACTTTATTTTGAGATGTTTCAAAATACCTTCTATTCCTCTGTTGAGAAACTTGGTGTCCTATTAGAGCTGCCAATAAAAAAACATTAGTTGTGATTTAACTCTGGTTATCTCTGAAACTTAACTCTGATTTACCTCTGGGTTTAACCCTAGTTTAATTGCAATAGCAATGGTGGAAGTTTCTTTTGACTGCTACCTTATTCCCACATCACGCCCTATCAGTGTAAGGTGCTATTTGTTATGGACGCGTTATGGTAGCACTTGTGCTAGTTTTTTTTCTTTTTAACTATTGTGCTACAACCAGAAAAAAAAAAGTTCATTGAGGGTTAAAGAGGCAAACTGAAGCTGCAAGCAGAGTCTAAGATTTCAGTTTTTATGTTTCAAGTTTATTGTGAACATATATTACATACACAATAAATAAATACAAAAGGAAGTCCCATAGTGAAAAATACTGTACTGTGACCTCCTGAGCTAATTAGAACGAGTTATGAAAGGGACACAGTGGTAACAGCAAATGTACAAAGCTAAAATATTGTCACGTAGTGGTGACAAGGCCGTTGACACCAAAAGAAGATACAGGCTTGATGGTACTGAAATTAACTCTTTATTGGGCTGACTTGCGCCCGCAAAAAAACTAAGTAACTCGGCGGCGGCGATAGCAACAAGGGAGCTGGTCGATCATTGAACAAAGAATGCCAGTCGCCCTCGTCAACGCTCTATTTAAAGGCTGCTCAGAACAATCTAGATAACGTCGCAACTGCTACAAGCACAAGCTGGAACATTGTGGAAAGACACCCGAGTGGCCGGAATCGTCGAGACAGATCTCGGTGCATCTTGCGCTACAAGGAAACTGATAAAGGTGCGTCCCGCGACATCGAGCATTAACAAACAAAGAATACGGAACTGATACGCGATTCAGAATCAGAGTGATAAAGCCACATGCCGGCGGCTGTTAAAAAACAATAAATGCAGTTTTGAAGGTTTCGCGGCAATATAATATGTTATAACAAATATAATGCGAGAGGCAAGGGAGAAAAAATCTATGTTTAAATTATAGAATACTACACATAGAAGCAACCGTAGACAGAACGACAAGTAGTACCATAGCATAAAAAAGATCAAAGAAAGAACCGCAGCATAGTGTAAAGTAATACAAGAGAATACAAGTACGCATTATTCAAATATTATACAAACAAGTGAACATGTGCAAAAAAAAACAGTTTTAAAAGTACATTTTTACAAAGTGTGTATCAAGTATTTCGTTAGTTGGTGGCATTGAATGATTGAAGAATAGAAGAACAATATGAGCACCCTTAAACAAATGTAGGGAAGGACTTCATTTGATGTCCAGTGGTATGTTTTTTCATGCTTTGACTGATTCGAATACAACTCTTGGCAGGAAGAAATCTTGATTGAATTCTAGTGGTATTGGGGTTAGTAAGATTTTGACAATGTATAAGCATCAACAAAAGAATATGCCAAAGTGCCTTAGTTACACGTGAGTAAGGCGGAGATGGCAGAATGTTAAGATGCTGAAAAAAAACGCAGTAATATTGGCACGGTATGGGCTGCATGAAATTGTACGTAAAGCTTGGTTTTGTACGTGTTGTAGCGGTGCGAAGTGGGAAAGATATGTGGAACTCCAAGTCGTAAGCAATAATTGAGATGACTATGTAGGAAAGCGTAGTATTATGTTCGTATTCGTGGAGAGAGGACCACGCAGGTTTGAAATCCATTTCTCGCTCTAGACGCTGACAGTCTGAGCGCCACTTGGCTGTCTGCAAGAAACAGGAATTAGTGAAAGAGCTGCTGCTTCTAAAGCAAAAAAATGGCTTGACAAAAGGCTGAAAATGAGAGCACTTGTACGGGGGTCAGCGTGTAAAATATCCCCAAGTTGCAGTTTCAAAATACACAGTGTTATCAAGTGTGTTTACCATGCTTAGGGCACACCATATCAGAGGCTGGTCATCAATAAACATAAGTTTACTCACCAAAGCCTGTTAATTTGCTTCTGTCAAGCTTTATTGATGACTTTGAAATCGTAATATTAATGCCAATGACACCTATAGTTGAATGGATTTACTGAAAAGTCAGTGACTTTACGTTTTATAAATTTTTTCTTTCCCATCTTTTAATACCTCACCCATATCTCAAAAGAGCGCTTTAAGCCCTGGTCACATTGTTACATAAACAGGGATGTGGCTCTGACATGCACCAAGCTGAAGGTTTTTTACGTTTCTTTCAGCTTTAATGTCACTCGTGCTACCGCGAGTGACATTCTGTGAGCAGTAACGCCTGCGATAATTATGCAGAAAACAGCTGACTCATAGAGTTCATCATCATCATCCTCAGCCTGACTATACCCACTGCAGGGCGGCGCCTCTCCCATATTCCTCCAATTAACCCGGTCTTGTTCAAGCTGCATCCACTTGACCCCTGCGAACTTCTTAATCTCATCCGCCCACCTGACTTTCTGCCGCCCCCTGCTACGCTTTCCTTCCCTTGGAATCCAGTTTGTTACCCTCAGCGACCATCGGTTATCCTCTCTTCGCACTACATGTCCTGCCCATGTCCATTTCTTCTTCTTAATTTCTACTAGAATGTCGGTAACTTGAGTTATTTCTCTGACCCACTCTGCACGCTTTCTATCTCTTAATGTTACCCCTACCATTTTTCTTTCCATAGCCCTCTGCGTTTCTCCCATAGTGGAGAAATATGGGAGAGCCCTTCGCCCTGCAGTGGGTATAATCAGGCTGATGATGATGATGCTGCTGATGATGATGATTGTTTAGTTGAATCAGATCCATGTACGTATATATCTTGACCATTAGGACGGGCTATATGCGGCTCTAGGACAAGCAAAGTCATGGCCACAGTCAGTGCTACCACGTGTATCTTCACGTTTTTGCAGCAACAAGGCACGCAATAATTGCCCCCGGTGCATGCAACTGCTCGCGTCTGCCATAGGATGCCACAATGTTAGAGACTCGGGTTATAATAAAAGACAAAAGATGAGTGTTTGACCTGTGGCAATGGAGTCGCTTACGATTTACATTTTTCCAATGTACATTTAGATATTTAAATGTTCAGTTCTGCAGAATTGCTGATTTCAACTCTAACGTCGCCCAGACAACTAAAAAAGACGCTCTTCCTAACTAAATATCGTTCCAGATACTGACATTATGGACACTTTTTCGCTTGCAGTTGGCCAACGACCATGCAGCGAACTTGGCCTTCCAGCATTCACCACATGGCATTCTCCATTTTTCTTCCATTCATTACCCTTAACATCCGAAGCGTGTGCGTATACAACTTTAGGTGGGCGTTTCAATCAATTTTAAATATAAGTTGTTTTTTAATTATAATAGCCATATGAGCACTTACGCCTGTTTCACATTCAAGTGAAAATGCTAGCAATTTCTGCCGGAGTAACGAAAAAATCTTATTTGAGCTGTCACGGCAGCTCGAGCGATTCAGTTCCAACCTTTTAGAAATGTTTCGCTGTGTCGATGCCGTTCACCGCTGAATTCACTCAACCGCTTGCATGTGAACCAGCCTTTATGTGAAGATTTAAAAAGTAATTGAAGAAATTTTAGTTAAATAGGAAACTAGCAGGGATAGTTATTGTCTCCTAAACGTTCATCGAGCCTCATAAAAGGAGTATAAAAATGAATTAGTCGAAACACGCGATAACGAAATCTCGAGAATACGAAATTCTCGCCGCAACGAAATATTTCCGGATCCCCGGCAAGTGCCCATAGAGGCCAATGTATTCAGTACCTCTCGGTAACGAAACATTTTCGTACCGCAATCCTGCGTTAACAAAATTTGCTGCAACGCTGGTCCCCATACTGTCTCCCATATTATGAAACAAGCGCTCAAATTGAGTTGGCGTGGCTGCAGCGACGGTGTTGGCAACCTTGCAGCCACCTTTAGCCGGCGACCGGGGAGCGGCTAAAACTCGCCATGAATAATGCCAGTGTTGCCTGGATTTTTGCTGGACAGCCGCCCTGAATCCCTAGCAATCCCTAGGTCGGATTATCCCTATTTGAGGGCACGGCGTGCCGGCAGGCCACCGCTCATCGCCCGCCACCCACGCTTGGGGGTGCCGCCGGTGCCGCGGCGGCGGTTTGGTCAGGTTTGGTGCCGTGGCTTTTGTTGTAGTAAACGAGACTGTGCCTGTTGCACGGACGGGTGCGATCGAACTGACTGGTGTGCGCGCCATGAACAACCCTGGCACATCTGCTGCGGCTTCGGTACAGAAAGGTTAGTGCCCGGTCTGTGAAAAGATTTGTTTAATTGTGGACAAAGCATGCCAATGAAGGTGCCTCCCTGTTCAAATTTTAGCTGCCCCTTTTACGTGCAATGTTCGTGGTGATATGCTGTCCGCTTACCGTTCTTATTTGTCACATACTGCAGGGATTTGTGCCAAGGTATGCACTTACAGCACGCGCCAATTTAGCACGGTTGAAGGCGAGCACTGCACTGTCTTATGATGCTGCTAACTGGCGCTTGATGCTTTGTCTTCTATCAACCAGATACTCACGGCACTCGTCAGTGATTAGCTGCTTAGGGCGACGAAGCTCATTTTATGCTTTTTTCCGTTCTTGGCCCCGATTCTCCATACGCTGTTCGTTTTGATCACATCCGGGTGAAGTACTTGCATATGATATCGCTCGAACATCACTAGCTTGAAACCAGTGATACGTATTGAGCACCAAAAGCTCGAAACTAGCACTGAACCTTTTACAGCCAAAAGCGGCAGCTATATGGATGATATTCTGCGTACCCTCGATGAAATTTTACCTAGTTTGCATCGGGTACTACAAAAGGATAACCTCTGTTGAGACAACAGAAATGATAACGTAAATACCGTTTAGACAACTCCATTGTAGCACGGAGACCACGTAGCGGTGCTTCGAAGTAATGAATTCGCTACTGAACTCCCCTTATGTGTGTGTGATTTTTTTTTCCTGTACCTTTAGTTTCTTGCACTCCTTACTAGAGCCCTACACGGGTTGGATTTTCCAGCCCCTTCCCTGGCCCACGTTTGAAGACCATCCCGGGCCCATGATTCCAAGCCCATCGGCAATGATTACGTGGCCCGGAGCCGGCCTGCGCTTCCACGACAGGGCCCGTGCCAAACCTACAAAGTAAGTCTGAGCAGACGCCTTAAAAATGTATTGCTTAACTAGCACATAACAATAAATCAAGATGAGAGACAAACCTTGCAAAATATTCTTGGTAGAGAAGGGCACAGTTAAAGCACCGACAGAAGCAAAGGCAAGGTGAAGAATATTTTGACAAGACATTTTATGTAAAGCTATCTAGCACAATGTACATTTAAAAGGTATGGATTACGGGCATTTTAACTATGACTACTTATAAGCAATTGGCTCTTGGTGCAAGTTCTTTGCTTAATCACCTACAAAAAGACTGCCCCTGGCAACTTTGCCCCAGGAACATGAGTGGGCAAGGGCAGAAAAAACAAAAATTTACATATTCATTGAAGAAATCACAGCCTCATTGCCACATCTCTGTGGAGACGAAGATCGGTAGTGTCTGTTCATTGTGCATGTATATGTTATTGGATATGTAAAGATTCCTAAAGCAATAAGCTCTTATCCTACAGCATTTATTGTAGCATAGAGACATTCTTTGGGGGGGGGGGGGGGGGGGGG
>JAJIZL010030199.1:0-13758 GCA_023969395.1 Amblyomma maculatum
AAAAAAAAAAAAAAAGAACGCGATACCCATAACTCGCCCCCAAAGGGAAGGAAACGAGCAGGTCAGACCTTCGCCTCGATAGTGCGCCATTTTCTTCCGTTTTCTTCTTCCTGCGTTCTGTGCAGCAGTTACGTGCTTCCAAATCCGGAGCTTCCTTAGAGGGCTTCCATGGAGTCTTGTTAATTTGATGCAGCACCACACGCGTAGCTTCTTCGAGGGAGACACCAGCTCGCTTAGCTTAAAGCTGTGATGATGTACAATCGAAACAACTCAGTTTGCCAATGTTTTCTTTTTTTTTTATAGCGACATTGCCATACTATCTGAATATTAGGATTAGTCCTTTAATACTTTAATACTTTACGTATTGCAATCCAAGACACCTTGCATGTACGGCACCGCGACGAAGCATCTCGACGACCAGCCTTTCTGTACCCCATAAACAGTGTGAAAGTAAAGCTTGGCCCTTACTGCGTACAACTATATTCTCCTATGGGTTGTTTGTTCGTGCACCTGTGCGTGAGTTCGGCAATAGTGTCTCTGGGGCTCATTCCTTCACTGCCGTCTCGAGCGCGGCCCACTGTTTCGAAGAAGAATGATGACGGAGACGACGTCTTCGACTAGCCGAAACAGAGAACCGTCGCCGCGGCCGAACTGGAAGAAGAGCAGAGACACCCAGTAGGAATGTAGCCGATGAAGAGGAAGCGCAGGAACTAGCATCCCACGCCCCCGAAGCAATCTAAGAGGTGGCCGCTCCGAAAGGCTACCACTCTTGCTGGAACCTGAGCAGTTAATAAAGCTCCAGTGCCAATGGCAAGGACGCTCCTCGAGGCACCAGCTTTCTCCAGAGCTTGATTCTTTCTTCGGTTTCTCTCTTTCTGGCTTCCCGCTCTTCCACCCCTCGGCGACAAGTCTGCTGATATTTGTAAGGGTTCTGTACGCGGTGCCAGTCGCCTAAATCAATGTGCAAAGGGACAGAACAGCAATGCCCCTCTAAATCGCTGCCGTTATTGTTTTCCTTTTTTTTTTTTTGCAATGTGTGTTTCATTACAGATTTTACGACCCTTGTCCCGTCATTTTATAGGGGCTATCTTCGCACTGCGTTCGGACACTGCCCAGCTGCGCAGATCAGCGGCACGTTGGAAAACAACGCAAAACTCACAGCCATTACCTCAGAATCTCAGGGGCACAGCTAAAACAAAGTGGCAATAAGTATTCTCTTTGAGGGACTGCAAAGATATAACAGTGCACTAGGAATTTAGATTGTGTAGTCATTCTTTCCGTTATTGAATAATATTAATATAAAACAAACGCTCAGGTTAACGGTTGATGTTGAACCGCAAACACATATCTAGAGAGCGCTTAGGCATTCCTAGTCGGTTCTCAGTCGAAAAAAAAAAACAAAACAAAAATCATACAAACGCGTTAAAAAGACGCCAAAATTATGCAGGGCTCTCAAGAACTTTCTTGTTGTAACTATCAATGGTGCGTCGTCGCGCGAGATGAGGCAGTCGCTGCATCGGTTGTCGATGAGATGACCAGCAGGCGCCATCGCTGAGACACCGACGTCGGCGCCCGAGCTTAGCCTTCACACTGGAGAGAATGCTACCCGACTAGCTTCTTTCTATACACTGTTCTTTATTATACTTCAAAGTAAGCGAAACGCGAATACATTCCGTATGTTCGCACTTCGAAACTTAGCGGCAAAACCGAACGAATTTCGGTTGACGCTGGCCTCCTTCCACGACGAGTGCATAGCGACTCGGCGAGGTTCGTGTGCGCGATGTCGGCGATTGCGTAACGAAATTTCTCAAATTCTGCCAACTGGTGACTGTCATCTAGCATAGCGTTAGCAACCCTGATCTGCAATTGGCAATGCTTTGCATACTAAAAAACACAGAATAAGCAGGAAGTGTCATTGCTAGGCTGCGTGACCTGGTCTGCCGATGAATGCTGCAAGCGCTCGGCAGCAGTTCGGCAGCAGTCGTAGACTCGTCAGTGTCGCTTGTGGGCACATTGGACCGTTTTGATTACTAAAACTGTACACGGAATGAAGAATATATCACTTACCAGAGCGCAAAAAAAAAAAAAAAAAACAAGGACAAAGAGAGACGTGAATGGACACAATAAGCGCTCGTGCAAGGGACGTATTTATACCATCGCGCCAAAATGCCTTTTCTTTTTCGAAATTAAGGAAGTTAATAATGGCGACATAGGAGGAAGCAGATACATTGACTGAAGAACACATGTTCTATGCTGTGACAAAAAGCTGGCAATGAAGCGTTTCTTAGGATGGGGCTTACATTCAAAAGAGCTCCTTCAAGATTTATTGGGATGCGCAAAAATGTGAACATTTAACAGCTATAGACCCTTTGCAAAACTCTGGAAGTCAGCTTCTCTGCACAGCAAAAACCCCTTTACCATGGCGGTGTGTTTGTTGTGGTTGATTTGATTTTTTTTTATATAAATAATCAAAAAGAAGGAAAATAGTATTGCCGGCCGCTGCAACTGCTATCTAAAAAACTTAGGGCCAAACCTGTTTTGGGGCAGAATTTGGGTGCAGCGCAGAATACTTCTGTGTCAAGCCTGATGTGAACCTGGGGAGCAGAATTCCTTCGCTTTTGAAAACGAGGAGGAAGCATAAGGGCGGGAGAGGCGATATGAATGGCACTTGCGAGGAACTGGCTTCGCCGATGGCCTCTTAATATCATAATTGCGGCAGCAACAACAGCCAAAGGGGTGCAGGAAATGGACGTAGCCTTTAAAGTCACAATAGACGTCTCCTGTACTGACCCAACTCCGGCTCTCCAAACAGGTTTGGCCGCCATGGTGCAGGGGTTTTTGCTGTGCAGAGATGCTGATTTCCAGAGTTTTGCAAAGGGTCTATAACATGCGAAACATTTGCTTTCTAGCTGAGCAGAATGCAAGTTGCATTTTGAGGCGAAACGATATCACGTGAAGTTACTGCGTACGCTTGCATGCAGCTATATACAAATATCAACAGCTGGCACAGGGTAGTGACTAGACCTATATATAATCGTTGTTACCTGCTCACTTTGAGCGAATTAAGCTTTGTTGTAATAAATGCTGAATCGCATGGTATTATCTCGAAGCATTCATTCTTAATGATGTGTTTACTGCTTCTTTTACGAACAATTTAATTACCGAAATTCCTCATTACCCACCGCGTGACTTCTTTGTTATGGACCCCGTTATAATGGATCCTGTGGGCGTAGAAAAAATAATTGAACAACTGAAGATGTCACCATCATGCGGAGTGGACAACATTAGCTCAAAATTTTTGAAAAATACTAAAGTGTATAGTGCCATTATTTTTGCCGAACTGTTTAAACAATCTCTTGAGTGTAGCTGTGTTCCTAGCGACTGGAAGGTGGGCAAGGTGGTTCCCCTGCACAAGTCTGGGGACAAACATTCTCCTAATAACTACCGACCCATTTCACTTACTAGCATCCCATGTAAGATCATGGAACATGTCATCTGCTCTCATCTCGCCAATTTTCTTGAATCAAATTCTTTCTTCAGTCATTCCCAACACGGGTTTCGTAAAACATTCTCATGCGAGACTCAGCTTCTATGCTTTTCACAAGACCTTCATTTCATTCTTGACCGGGGTTCCATAGCAGACTGTATATTCCTCGATTTCTCCAAAGCTTTCGATAAAGTTTCTCACCAATTACTACTTTTCAAATTAAGTAACCTCAAACTCGACCCTAACATCGTTTCGTGGCTTCAGTCTTTTCTCACTAACCGTTCTCAATACGTGACAGCAAATAAATCGAACTCTCGTTCCTCTCCAGTGGGCTCAGGCGTTCCCCAGGGCTCCGTACTTGGGCCCCTACTTTTTCTAATTTATATTAATGATTTGCCTAACAGCATTGCTTCTTCTGTGTGTCTCTTTGCTGACGATTGTGTTATTTACCGTGAAATTAACAGTGACTCTGACATTTCTGTTCTTCAGTCTGATATTAACCAAGTTTCAGAGTGGTGTAAATTATGGCAAATGGAGCTTAACATTAACAAGTGCAAACATATGCGTATTTCTCGTCGTAACAATGAAGTAGCTAATTACAACCTCAATAATACTCCTCTTGAAACTGTGTCTTCGTATAAATACCTTGGTGTGCACATAACTTCCAATCTTTCTTGGAATCTGCATGTGGAATCTATTACTAACAATGCTAACCGCATGTTGGGGTACCTGCGCCGAAACTTTAACCTTTCTTCTAGTTCAATAAAATTGCTTCTTTATAAAACCCTTGTTCGTCCTAAATTGGAATATGCAGCCTCTGTCTGGGACCCTGGCCTTGCATCTCTAGAATCTGAAATCGAATCTGTTCAAAACCGCGCGTCACGTTTTATACTTTCCAACTATCACCGTAACTCCAGTGTTACCGTTATGAAAACAACATTATCATTACCACCGCTTTCACTACGCAGAAAAATTTCTCGCTTATTCCTATTTCACAAAATCTATTACCACAATCCTGTCCTTAAGAGCCGGCTACTAACTACCCCCACATATGTTTCAGGTCGCATTGATCATCTTCACAAAGTAGGTGTTCCGTCATGTCGTACTAAACACGCCTCTTATTCTTTTGTTCCAAACACTTCTGTCAGTTGGAACCACCTTCCTAGGCACATTGCTGATATTACGGACCCAAATTCTTTTAAGACTGCCGTATGTAATCTATATTTATAGATGGTAGTCAATTGTTTTTGTTCGTTTTCGGTGACATTGTTGACTGTCGGAAATGTTTTTTTTTGCCTCAACTGCTTTTCCGCTTTTTTTTTTTGCGCCAATCCTCTTTTTTTTTTTCTTCACTTTTCGCCGTGTTATTGTTTCTCCTATGTTGTTTTATGCTGCACTGTACCCTGTACCAATGTATCTTTCCCACTCCCCTCTTTAATGCCTTCGGGCCCTGAGGGTATATGAATAAATAAATAAATTAATTAATTAATACACGCGCGGTTTTCGAAATAGCAGCACAAAAGAAGCGCAGAGCAGATAACCAAAGCAACAGCCTCAGTACCGAGGGCAGTCGGGCGGCGCGGTTTAGTTGCGGGGCGAGGGTGACGGATCAGGTCGATGCTTAGATGGCATCATAGCGTTGAAATGTGACGCGTTGATAAATCGACTTTCAGGCTCTTCGGGCTTCGTACCACAGAAGCAGCCATCCGCCAAGGCTAGGTGTCCCGTTGTGTGAAGAGAATATACATGGGCTGAGAGCATTGCAAGTGAACAGCTCTATTTTAGAACACAGTATTGACCTCGCTTGCTTTGTGTTTATCGGTACATCATTGCACCTACCGAACAAAAAAAAAATTACTTTTTACCTGTGACTGTAGGTGAATATTTCCTGAGCATAACATTCTAGAGACCGTTGAAAAAGAATACGCTTTTCTCACATTTATTTGTTTTTGTTTCATATCTGGCGTGGTCTGGCCATAAAACATGGCAGGTTTTAGTTCGAGAAGAAAGACGCCATTGTTCAGCTGGTTCTAAATCCCACTGCAAGCGCGAAGCTGCGGTGGCCTTCATGTGTGAGCAATCACGAAGTAAAATCATGCACCTAGTAAGCCCCAGAATTTGTGCAAGTGAAGTAGGAAAGAAAGGAAGTGGATGAACAGAATATTTTGGATCTCTTCATCGACTTCTAGGCTACGCGTATTAATACTGAACACACTAAACACGCTTCCGCGCCAGTTCAAACTTATTTATCCCTTTTTTTTGGAAGCTTTCGACTTGGCAAACCTTGAAAATGCAATATCATTTTGTTTTCGTCGATAATTACTTTGTTCACCCCTCATACCATCTTCCATAAAAGAAAAAGACACCCGGCATTACAGAAATAGAGACTTCAGAATAATATACTTAGTGTTCTCTGGACACAGATGCCCACTAGAAAAAGCGCGCACCAAACAAGCGGTTCTGTGTCCATTACTTCCCATTCAGAATGAAGACTATGCGCGCGCGAAAGCCGCCAGACATACAGCACCGGTGAAAATTGCTTGCAACGCGGCGCGGTGCTCGCGTGACCAAACTTACTCTCGAGCGAATGCCACGATAACTGCAGATTGTTCTCCGTTCTGCACACTCTCCTGCTTTATGCGAGTGTTTATTTTTATTTTCATATAAGCGAACCACGTTCGAGCATTTTCTTCTTCCCTGCAGGTAACGCGCGCCCGGCAGGCGGCTTCACCGACGACGCTGTGTTTAGCGCCACCAGTGGCCAATTTGGCGTTCCGAGTGAGATGGTTCCTGGCCGTACCATACAATCTCCGTGACCGGGTCAACTGGAATTTGCACGCCCCTGCTGAATTCCAATCTGCCTTCGGGATTATAATTTCGTTATGAGGTTGCAACTTCGCTAAAGGCATGAAGCTATTCAAATCAGGCCATATCACGATGTGAAGCAACTTTTTACGAAGACTAAAGTGAAGTATCTGCCAGGTGTATCGCCAAGACATACGTCTCCTCGCCCACGAAATGAAAGTAAGGGCATGGGATATTCGTTTGTTTGTTTGTTTGTTTTTGTGTTTTTTAGGGGGGGGGGGGGGGAATTTTAGCGGCCCCATTCTTAAAATAATCTGTCAACTACAGGTGACATGCGCTTGTCGAAGCAACTTCCAGGTGCAAGGTAGACGTTGCGGAAAGATGCACACGTACTGCTCCTTTCATAGTTCATTTTATTTAATTTTTTTCTGGGGGAACGACACACAATTGAAAACCAGTCAAACCTGAAACATGAAGAGTCAGTTAGTTACAAACCAAAAATAAGTCTTTCTCATAGAAAATTGTGATTTTTTTGGCAAACTAATAGAAGCCGACAGCGTGGCCAGACAATTCGACAACGACGGCCATCGAAACAATAATTCAGACAACAGAACTTAAAGTTTCTCAATTTTCGGAGACATTCATCTCAGAGATTATTTCACACGCATCCGTGTTGATCTTGATACATCTATAAAGTTCACTGCTAATATTAGTCACCATTAAACAAAGATTTCATATTACCCATCTATTC
Source organism: Amblyomma maculatum (assembly GCA_023969395.1). NCBI lineage: Eukaryota > Metazoa > Arthropoda > Arachnida > Ixodida > Ixodidae > Amblyomma > Amblyomma maculatum. The sequence goes on from JAJIZL010030199.1 coordinate 7,044, forward strand.
TTCTATACCACGTAAATATTTCAGTATTCCAACACTAGTCGCGCATTATTACAGTATCATCACCAATCATCACACTTACTGCAATTTCTCCTATACATATCACACTCATATATCACGCCTTGAACACTGCAGAGTCAGGTATCTAATTGATTACAATATTTGTTATCATAAGCATGTGCCTCCACTTTTTACTAATAAAGCTTAACTCGACGATCGCTGCGTTTAAGTTCGATTTTAAGAGTAATTTGTTTACATTATCGCTATAACTCTCGCTCTAATCATCCCAACGTCACTCGTTCTTCACTACACGAAAACTTTCTACTACTAAAAGTAGGAACTCTACGGAAAATAGGCAATCTGATTTGCAGCAATTAAATATTTAAATATGCTACCGTTAACCATTAAACGCCCACCGTTTTTTCGCTTCATTCAAACTGTCGTTGTGTTGTTTCATTTATACACGAATCTAATTCATTTAATCTTCTTCATTTTCTTACGCAGAACTCCTTCGTGTGACTATTTACTTTCTGTCCAATATTGCTTTTTCTCAAAATTTTTTACTGCTATTGTATTTCACTAATGTAGTTTATTGCGGTAATTATTTCTTTTTTCTCTGTATTTGACGCTTAGTCCTTTCAAAGGTGATGCTCATTATTTATATGTCATTTCGCAAGAGATCCAATTACAGCTTACTGTTTGGGGACCTATTCTGTAATGCACGCTGTTGTGCTCTATATTATTTTATTCAGAATAAATTTGAAACCAGAAACAAAAAGGCACTGTTGTGTACAAACGCTTTGAGTGATGCGGAATACGGGATAGATTTTTGTTGCCTCACCCGGAATGTATAAAGGGCTTTTTTATTCGTCTGCATGGCATGACCACGCTGAAGTTTTTTCGAGGAAAGCACGTGTCGCAAAATTATTGTTCATGAGTGTAAAATGGTACAAGACACAATGTTCACCTCCCCGTATTTGAAGCCACCAATATGCTTCCTATTGAAGCAAAAAAAAAACAGTGACACAAAAGGATTCCAAGGGTGATTTGACCAGTGTCTCGGTCCCCGTGCGCTAGGCTAGACTTCTGCAACTCACGGGTAAATGACATTTCGTTTTCAAAAATCTCAGCGGAGATGCGCAATTCCGTTCCTAATAACCGCCAACGAGCACCGGACTAATGAGTATATTTCTTTTCACAGTTTGATGCCCCTACCTTGTGATTTCTCTCTGTCGCAGACTTCTTTGCTTTCCCCTCCGTTTGTCTCGTTTTCGCTTTATTTCCGCCGCCTTAGTTCAGGTGATATCCGTGCTTTGATAGCAAATATCACTGCTGGCAAAAATATTTTTAGTCCCTTGCTGTTATCCAATAAGAGACATGTTTTGCTTTGATAAAGGACTCGCAGAGGAGAAACTAACCGAAGAGAAAAAACGTCGATTTTTATCGTAGAACATTTCACCCGATTGTGGCGGCAATTTAATGGAATGCAACGAAAGCGTCGTTCCTGCTCCCAGTGTCGGTTCAGGAAGAATTTCTTGACGTGGTGTTGAAGAAAAAAATCATTTCATTTAGTACTCTTTACAAGAATCATTGTTGCCTTGTCTTTACTGTCCAAAGCAGACTTCTCTTGGGGTTTCTTGGGAACTGGAACATTGTTAGTCCATTTATGAAGTGTTGGTGCACTGCGGCTCACAATAGCCTGACATTTGTCTGTGCCCCCCCCCCCCTCCCTCTGTCAGGACAAAGAGAAAAGGCGACGAAGTGAACACACGTGTGACGGCTGCTAAGCCGCCTCGTGAAATGACATAAAAATGGCCGCCGGAGGGCGCCTACGGCCGGCGAGGCGGCACTTTGCCTCCCAAAGGATGGCTTCACCCTAGCAAAAGGCATGCGCATCGAGGAACCCTAAACGAGCAGATACGACTCCCAAAGAACCGTTCAGCATGAATCGGATAATTGAACGAGAGAGCCGGCTCACCAAAAGGTGATCCATAACTACAGCGAAAAAAACAGGACAGAGATGAAGGAGAGACACCACAAAGCGCTGACCCTCCTTCATCTCTGTCCTGTCTTTCGCGCTGTATTTATGGATCATCGAAAACACCCACTCGCCCAACTTTTGCTTCGGTCTCACCAAAAGAACCGCCGCGCACATTTAGTGAGTCGCTGCTCACCCGCTCTTTTCAAAGAGCCGCTCAAAAGGTCCGGCTTGCTCCTGAGCGACTCATCTCTACAAAGGCTAAAGTCCCCGTCAGGGGACATTTCTTCCCACTACGCAAATAGGGACCTTATTTCCGGGGACGTTTCTTCCGGGGCCATTTTTTCTAGGAACATTTACTCGTGGTCTTTTTTTTTTTTCGTGGACGTTTTTTACCGGATCTCTGCGACTAGTACACGCGGAAAGTGGCAAATCTGGTTTGAACCCGCACGTTTGTTTTCCTCTGCCAAACCACGCACGGGGTGTTGCGAGCTTGAACATAGCTTTGCAGACAAAATCACACAAATTTAAAAACAAAGTTATTTATTTTAAAATCCCATGTTTTATAATAAATTATTTGAGTAATATTTACTTCTAGTTGGTATATTTGATTAATGTCAGCGAACCAGGCCGGGTGGCAACGACAGCTCGACCGCGGTCACGAAGCTAAAGCAGGATCATGGCCGATCGCAATTGAATCCGCTGTGTAGCAACGCTGGATCTGCATCTAGCTTGGTCACCACCCCAAGTCCTCGTGTGAGAGTTGTAATAACTGCAGTTCTATGTCTACTCACTTTGCTCTCCTTCTTCTACCCTGCGCATGTTTATGTAACTATTAGCGGAGTTAAATTTATTTTTTCTCAGGTTTATTCCTTTATCTACTTCTTATAGGCTGGTTGCAGTTCTCCGGCCTGCAATTTTCTGCTTCACCGTGACGCCCTACGCTTGGAAATATCACGGACCGCCTAAAAATGCTACCGCACAACCGTCCAGACCCCAGCCAATCTCAGCGACCACCGTTTCCTTGAAATGAATTCCATCTCGCTAAAATCGCTTGCTCTACGAACTTCCTTGTTGATATCAGATACCTCGACGAGCATCTCTCGGCTTCACTCTCTAACAGCGTGGTTGATCATACATGGTCACTTTAATTTTAATCTCTGGGTTCCCTCCCAGCACCTCTGGTGCTGTGCATACTACAATCTGCACCCTTGGAGCTGCTACGCGCAAACCTTCTACTACGTGTGCCAAACGCTCCACTACTCTCGCCCAGTCACCATACAAAACATCATTTAATCTTGAAGCTACCATTACCATGCTATATTCTACAGATTTCTGACTATTCGTCTCTCATTTTCCGTAGTACGTGGCTGAATATGTTTCCGGGAAACGCCACCGATCCCAACTGGGCTATCTTCTTTTCCCCCTTCTTTGATAGTTCAGCAGTCCCTTTCCAGGTTGAGTCGCCGCCGATGAACACCAGCTACCTATGCTTTCTCTCTCTCCCTTTTTCTGGAATCTGCTCGCGGCACCCTTTCTGACACTGTTTACAAGTCCCCTCATTAACTCCACCCAGGACACATTTCCAGAGATCAGCCATGGTATTGTGCATGTCGCCCACAGAACCCTGCCTCTTCACTGCCTTTGTGCACTCTGTCCCTATCCTGCTCCCTCTCCAGGCCCCTTATCCCTCCCAAAGCCATTCTGACCACGTGGAGCAGCTGTTCGTTTTCGAAGACAGGGTCCGCCATTTTTTCTTCATATCGAGCACTTTCCTGCTAAGCCTACCATTTCTCGCTCTTCAGCTCCGGTTGACTTTCTACGACAACGAAACGTGACACCAGTGCGGCGTTCTCATCTACTCTTCCTAGGCGTTCGCACAGCACGCAACATTTGCACCTTAAATTATTATCCGCCTCTACTACCGACTTGCACCGCACGTCATCAGAAATCCCAAACACCCTGCATACCGTGCACCTCACTTGTTTCTTTTTGACCATGTTAGCCGACAAAACATTCATTAGACGCGAGTTTAGTAATCACAAATTAGAAAAATTTAAACACGAATCTTCCCAACAATCTTGACCGACCAGTTCTGGTAACCTAGCCGCTAGAATACACAGCTAAGTACAGGCAACTATAATAAAGTAAAGGATCAGCTCATTCATATGGTGCTGTCTCCAGCCCGCCTGTTCCCGGTCAGCACGTGCAATTTCTAGAGCGCCCCACAACTGCGTCCGCGCCGATGAAAGCCAACTGCTGAGGGGCCGGTGCGCTCTAGCGCTCCCTTCTGAGCGTTTGGCGCATGCGCAGTAGCTCCCTGCTAGCCGGCTTAGCGCATTAAAGGCAGAAATACGATGCGCTAAAACTACCTATTTACTTTTTTTCACTCTTTATTCACTCGCTGTTTACTTCCGCTGGGGCTGTAAAAGTATTTATCTGCTGTCTTCCTTTCTTAATAAATAACCACTTCGAATCCTAAGCGCAGCAATGAACTCTATCAATTGTGAGAAAAAGAGGACTTCAAACGGACTGCAACTTCTGAGTGCTCTGTGCAGTCTAGCTGGCATGTGGAAGGCTATATGACACCACAGGAAGCGAAAAGTCGGGCACATATGCGTGGGGCATTAGTTGGAGCAGGTCTAAATGCTTTCGTATACAGTATAACAACAAATATTTTTTAACTTGACAATCGCAGCTGCACTCCAGAGTTCCCGTAGACAACCGTCCTAAGATATTCGTCCAATATTTCGCCAAAGGCCATACTTTATCAATATTTACTTCAACTCAGAGCATGAAAGTGGAACTATGTTGCAACTATGTATTTGTTGAATATTTCAATTAACATTTTTTTCTAAATTGTTCCCGCAACACATTTAACCCTTCACTGCTTTGGCAGGGCATGCTGCCTGCACTATTTCTAAACAAGTAAATACATATAAAGAGAGCACACCTTTAAAGTGATATGAAAGAATGGAGATGTGTTTATTGATGATCAACGTATACAGACACTGTTCACATGATTGACAATAAACGGTGCTTACGTGACGACCAGGAAAATGAGAACAGCAGTAGAAAGCAAAGCGGTTCACACTGTGGGTGTGACAACTGGCGTCAAGAAGGGTGGCCCACCTTCCCAGATTTCTTGGCAGTAGAGAGGCGAGGCTTCCACAACACCGTGAATAGAGTAAACGCTACGACGTGCAACGTGACACCAACAATTAGAACGCAGGTTCGCGCACCGTTACCGATTTTACCGCCCGCAGAGACAATGATCATTCCAGTCAGAGTGGCGGCGAAGACGAACAGGCGTCCCATGGCAATCAGTGCGGACCACAAGGGGAATAGTTTTCTTGTGACGATGCCGACTAAAGACCTCCGCGACCGTCGCTGTTCCCGATGTTGCTGAGTTGAATCTCCGATCCAGATAGACACACTCTCCGCCTTGGCCTGGTGTGCCGCTGATGTGCAGAGGCAAGGGCCACGCGAGGTCGGCTCCGGAGAAGACAGCATTGGCTGCCGCATTGATGTGTCGCCAGCTGAACGTTGGACAGCTTCTTCGGAGATGGATGAAAGCACGGGCTTGAACACAGGCAGGCGTCCGAACTTGCGCAAGTAGCGTGCAATGCTAGGCCCATCTAGGCGCGCATTGCGGCTTCGAAGCAAGCACGCCGGGACAGCACGCTTTGTAGGCCTCGACATGACGGATCTCACGTACGCACTGTGGGAAACACGTGGACTCAGGAGTACGGATATGTCTGACTAAGGCAACCAGCACGCGCGGGAATGCATTCTGCGGTAGGAAACTGACCCTGCCGAATCCTTTTCAACCATGAAAATTGGGTGTTGAATTAGAAGGAGAGAGGTCGTCGGCCCTTTCCCTTGTAGCCGTATTCCAGTAACTTCAGCACCAGTGCCCGCTGACGCTGATAAGAAAACGGGGAATAAAAGTAAAGGGCACACAGGACAAAGCCGCTTTAGGCAGGGCGAAACTATCTGTTGAACAGGGAGCGGAAATTGGGGTACACTGTAAGCACTGCTGAAAGCCTATGGATACAATGCCCCTTCCGGGAAACCCACTGAGTGCACGGCCTACATCTTTGAAAGGGTGACAGGTGGCCTAGACATACTCAAGGAAGGCAACTGCTGATATCTATGATAATAAGTTCATGATCATGACGTCACGCTTGTTGCCATTTCGTGGACACAGCTGCGGTCAAGACATGGCAACCGGTCGACGCCGTTTGAGGGCGGATTTAGCTTGAACGGCTTCAGCGCTGCATACTTGAGATTCTGAGAGTAGCGTCTAACACTACTCTCACAAGGGTATAGTTACACCCTACTCTCGCAAAGAAATCTGATTAACCCCAATATTGTCTGTGTGTATAAGAGACCTCAAGCCGGCTACGCTGGAAATATAAGCGATAAAAATATTTAAGCCCTCTCTCTTCTTCAGCGCGAATCTTAAAAAGAAACCTATTCCAGATTTATCTGTTTCAAAACGAAAAAACAAAATCTTTACATGATAGGGCAGACTGAGTTTGCATCATGTTTAAAGGTATGACGCTAACGCAAGGTTGACATAATCTATAGTCGAACGTCTAAAATAGCCCCACGCGTTTTCTACTCACTTCTGCCAAATATTGCTGTCAATAAAAAGCAATCAGGCCTGTTTTATAGTTGCAACAGCCCTGCCACACTTCGGAATCGAAGAGTGGAAAATAATATAACGACCAGTTG
>JAJIZL010030202.1:0-26297 GCA_023969395.1 Amblyomma maculatum
TGAGAGACTCCTGCGTATTTAGTGCGCTGGCATGCTCCGCCATGGTCATCCTGACCGAGCTTTATCGATCTGTCCCACATGAGTTGAGAAGCGGAATTACTTTGTCCGGTATCAGTTCCAAACTTTACGTATTTTTATGACTTGACATAAACCAAACATTGTCTGTCCCGAATATGAGCTCCATACCGAAACAGTTAGCCGCTCTTTGAGCGATGACGAACCGGGTTTGAGATGCATAACGGAAATGATCTCTCCAGTATTGACCAGCTCCATAACGCGCTGGTCCGTCCGGATTGAGATTCATGGGGAACGTGGTCTGTCCAGTTCGCATTGCATTCCGGAGATCGGCTGTTCGGTATAACATGTATAAACTTAATACAGGGCTGGTCACAGCCGGTAAGTGAATAATGACGGATAATACGGAACTGGTAAAAACCATTTTTTTTTTGCGAATACGAGGTTTTCGACTTCCGCGTCGAAAAAAGGAGTGCTATGACCACACTTGCATGTACCACTGCTTGTAAGCAGAGCGCATGCTCCAAACGTTTTGTGGGGAGATATCGGAGCACAGGGACACGCGCTCCCCCCACCTCACGTGTCGCACCACGGGCGAAGCACCACTGTGGGTTGAGGTTGACATCAAAGCTGCGGCTGATGGTGCATCGAAAAAAACGCCTCTTATCATACGGAGTCTAATTTTTTACTTATGTACTAAAAACTCTGTAAGAAAAACTGCTATATTGATTTCATAGTCTAAATAAGGAGCGAATGAGGCCACGTGAGCAAGGGGTGAAACATCCTATACCTTCCAGCGGCCACGAATTACCGATGGTGGCGTCAAACTCCCCTTAGATACGTTCTTAGCGGGAGGGAGCGCTGCTTTGAAAATGGACTTGATGGGGGAAGCCATATAGTGGAGCAGTCTGAAAAATCCGCGCGCTGAAGAGGGCTTCGGTAGATTGCTTCAAGCAGCACAAGTGGCGCGCTCGCGTGCGTTCAAGGCTGGGAGAACGCTCTACCGTCGGATTTGTTTCTGCACCATACCGTTCCTGCTGCGGCGCGACCGACGCGTGGCAGCAACCGTAAGAGGGAAAGAAAACCACTCTCACGGGTGCACGCGCTCGCGAGCAAACCTATGCGACTAAGGCGAGAAATCACAGGGAATAGATATCGTTTCCGTGTTTATTACTGTTTGCACATGAAAGCGTGAACAAATGCGACAGAGTATAATACACACACACACGTACGCACTAAAAGTAGTCAAACATCTACAGTAGTTTAGTTTGCTAACATTGCAATCTTGCAAGCGTGCCTTGATATGCAAAGGAACCCCGCTTGCTGGCATATCCGGTGGTATTGTTTCGGCATTTGGGCAGTTGATATGATGTTAAATGATTGATACATATATTCATTCCCGGTATTCCGTACCATCCACAGCAATGCAGGAAGATAGAGTAAATTCTTATGTTCCACTCACTTGATGGTTGGTATATGATGCAAGTAATGACATGTTTCCATGCGATACCTAACAAAAATACATAAATAAACATTTATAATACCCTTTCTTGATGAAGTGTTGTCTTCGAAACGCACTGACGCCTCTACACAGCACGTGACGGTAACAAGTTAAACGACACAAACCTCTGCTTCGGTCGCGACTGTAATAAGCCAGCACAATCAGAAGAGAAGGGTCCATGGAACTGGAGGAGCACGCAGAAAAACTTATTTCTTCTCACGTTGGGGCGAGGAGCTAGCAGGACTGAGATGCACAGCGTACAAGAGCAGCGCAGAACAATCGCGACTCTGACTGATAAGGCAAAACGCAGAGAATTCACCGTGCTGCGCTAGCGAAGCGACCGACGCAGACATCTGTTCAAAGCAAGCGGAGTCAGAATACCTAGAGCGATTCACGCAGCTACTCAACCATGCCGCGATAGCAGTAGTAGCGGATCTTGCAGCGGTGTTGGTTCTACACAAAAAAATCACACCAGAGAGAGAAATTCTCCTTCTATTGTTTGCTCTTCCACTTCGTACCTGTCTGAGTGGAGGTGCGGCAAACTAAACGGGCGGAAGTTCCACTGACTTTCTGCGGCCTAACGTGCGTGCCAGTGCCGGCTTCCGGCCACCTAGGCTAGCCTCACCAATATTTTTTTTGTGCCTTGCAGCACTGCTACGTTGAATAAGCCTAACAGACAAAAGGGCATTTCAATCGGACGTTCATGCCGTCATGTCATTTTACAGCATTATCGTGGTCAGCAAGTGCGTAAGGCTGCGCCGCCGACCCGTTGCCGCACCCATAAAGTGTACAAGGGTTGGCATTAGAGTGCCCTTTGGAGAGGCGGGGCGCCCGCTTTGAAATATCGAATGTTCCCCTGAATGTGAGTAGATCAATTAAGGGGAAATGAGGGTGCTCGTTATGATACATGAAGGAAAGAAGCCAACAGTCGGCGAGGCCAAGGAAAGCGTTGGGGATAGTACTTTTATGTCTTTTTTTTTATTGTTTGCTTAGATAATCACAGAAATTAGTAATGTAATCTGTTTAGGGGAAGATAATAAACACAAAGTAGAAGAAAAAACAACGTGCCGATGGTGGGAACCGAACCCACGACCTCCGAATATCGCGCCCGTTGGTCTTCCAACTGAGCTACATCGGCCGCTGTCCCCCCTGCTACATGCTTGGGTATTTACGTCGTCTGTATACGAACCTTGAGAGTGTTCACCAGCGCCACCCTCAGCGCCACCCTAATTTCTGTGATTATCTAAGCAAACAATAAAAAAATACATAAGAGTACCATCTCCAACGCTTTTCTTGGCCTCGCCGACTGTTGGCTTCTTTCCTTCCCTTGAATATGAGTTCCATAGACATATGACTACTACTCGTGCCCGTTTGCAGGGGTTTTGAAAGGCATATTCTGATAGTTAAATATAAGATATGGTTCGAGATACCTGCAGCGACTGTAAATCCTAGTATTAATTCGTGACGCTATTTACCAATGATTTCCAGTGAGAATGAGGTGTAGTTACTATTAGTAAAGTTATGCCTGAGACCGCACTATGTTGGATTTATTGCGGTGATAACCTTCATGCCTTAATTGAAACTCAATGTCGCTGCAGTGCAATGGGTGCTTGCTGCATTCTCTGATATATCAAGAGGATGAATATGATATTTAAATTGCCTTACTGAACAGTCTCCTATTTAGGAAAGAGGTAACATGGTGGTCTCACACGCAAAAAAAAAAAAGGATTGGTGGTGCACTCTCTCAGCCGTTTTTTTTTAAAATCCCCAATAACATGTACAAACATTTCCCTATTGTGTCCAAACCACATGGCTGCGGTTTCCGTCTATATACAACTTACGGTGGTCTATTTAGTGGCATTCATGAAAGCCATTGCGCGCCAGCTGCTGATTAACACTTCTGCCCTCTCGCGCATGGGAAGCTTCATTACCTTCACCACATCAGAACTGAAAGAATGCATGGTCTTGTGTGAGAGGTGTCTCGGATCAGTTAAGGTCATCGCTGACTCTTCGATAATTTGTTTTTGCAAGAATAATGTTCTAAATCTGGCACGGAAGGTAGTTTAGCTTGCTGCAAACAATGCAATTCCGAAATAAGCTTCCTTATTGGCAGCGTGTTGGCGAAGTACGTAAATAATTTTAGTAATTAACTTTTACTAACAACGCACGTTTAGAAACGACTCTTTTCAAACTATGTCAGGCCTTTCTGAGCAACTCTCACTTGATTTGGTTGGTTTAATTGGTTTATAGGGTTTAACGTCCCAAAGCGACTCAGGCTATCAGAGACGTCGTAGTGGAGGACTCCGGAAATTTAGACCACCTGGAGTTCTTTAACGTGCACTAAGATCGCACAGCACATGGCCGCCTTGCTGTTCGCCTGCATCAAAAAGCGGCCGCCGAGGCCGGGATTCGATTCCGCTTCTTTGGGAACAGTAGCCGAGCGCCGTAACCACTGCGCCACCCGGGCGGGGTACTCTCACTTGATTTGAATGACCTTGCAGATGCCGTCTTTTCTTAACCTTATTTGCCCTTTAGCTGCGTAAAATAATGTACACATCATTTCGTTGTCGCAAATATTTCTTTAATAAATATTCGCTGATAACTTAATATTTTTTGACCCAAAAATTAGGAGTGATACTAATGTCAATGGTACTTTTGAAAAGAGGCTGACTAGATGCTGTGCTGCATGAAGGTATCTTTTGTGTTAACATGCTTTATTGAACTCCAGAAAACTTTCTTACAGTACTTATTTATATTCAGCTTTCAGTGTGGACAATTAGACAGTTCGGGGCGCTTCTCATAGAAGAAAATCCGAATTTTTTTCGTTGCTCTTGGTGTTACAAAATATGCACTCAGCGATAACGATGCAGTAATGCTGAGGAGATGACATTTTGTATGGCTAGAATATAAAGCTGCCTTAGTGCTGGCTTGCTTCGTGCAGTTTTACTAGGTGAACTACTCTTTTTAAGCTCGCTATCTGCGCTGGAAACAATTGTTTCAGAAGGAAACTAATTATCTGCTGTTTAAAAGTTTACACTTAGTTCTGAAAACTATTATACACTTTGTTACAAGAACCTGAAGCCCCCTCTAATGTGTGTCACTTCGCTAAGAAGCAGCGCTTCATAGCGCCATATATAAATTTAGCTTCAACAGCTGGTATATCTGTAACCTACATATGAACCCAAGGTAAGCAAGCTGTTCAAAAGAACGGAGCGACGTGCCTTAAAGAATCGAACTGAAGATATTTGGTGTATTGTTGTGTATGCTATAAAATTATTAATATAGTATGCTACACATTATTATATGACATGTTATATATGATCGAATAAACATGAAAGTAAAAATATAACTTTAATTTACATTCTAAAAAAATAATCTTGATTGAGATTTTTTTCTGTCTACAAATCGGTCTACTTCAACGACCTATGCTGTAATTTATGGTGCGTTTCTCATGCAGGAGGACGAGGCATTGCATACACGTTGCGATTCTGGGATGTTTCAAAACATTGCGGCATCCTGACGTTTGTGGACCCAAGTGACCGTAAGTTTGAAAGTAAAAAATCAACAGAGACTTTCGACAACCTATGCACATAAAAGCGAAAGCTCGCTACCGCTAAACCAGTTCCCCACGCTTCTGTCTGTGGCGTGCGCAGTAAGGCTCCGGACATGCGATGTAACATTTCTGATTTTATGTTAGCGCTTTTATTCTCGGTTTACGTACCTTGATCCTATGTTGGCGCCCTCTCCACTGCAGTACTGATCATTTCTGCTACGCTAGGTGACGTCTAGTACTGAGGGGATAAGGTCATAAAAGTGGAGCTATATATATGGTCTTAGAAGCCCTATTGCAAATTATATTTGAATTTCACCAGCAGATGCATACTATATTGTCACGTACAAGGTGATTGAGGATATAAAGAATAGCAAAGGGGTTAGCTCCGATACAACAGCGGTGAGCAGCACAGACGCAAAACCCGCAAGCGACACTTCGTCGTTCTTCACTCAGTCATGCGCCACCTGGCAACGCTAGGTGGCATTACTCCCCCTTCCGAAAAAAAAAAAAAGTGAGCACGGGCGGTGAGAACGGTGTGCAAAGTAAGAGAGTCGTCACAGGAGGTGGCCGTGCGTTATCGTTGGTAGTACGGCTTCAGCCGCACAATGTGCACAATGTCCGAGCTGGGCTTTCGACGTTTTGAAAGTGCGGCGCCGTCTGGAATAACTTCATAACTGACATCACTCACACGACGCAACACTTTGTACGGCCCGAAGTAGCGGGAAAGGAGTTTCTCTGACAAGCCTGGACGGCGAACTGGTGTCCACACCCAGACTTGATCCCCAGGTTTGTAGTGAACCTGGCGGTGCCGGAGGTTGTAGCGGTCCGCGTCAGAGGTCTGCTGCCGTCCGATGTGCATACGGGCAAGCTGGCGGGCTTCCTCAGCGCGGATGGCGTACTGCTGGGCATCTGGCGGAAGCTGGTCATCATCTGGGCATGGGAGCATGGAATCGAGCATGCTCTGAACTTCACGCCCGTACACAAGTCGAAATGGTGTGAAGCGCGTTGTTTCCTGTTGGGCTGTATTATACGCAAATGTGACGTACGGCAGCACCTCGTCCCAGGTTTTGTGCTGCACATCGACGTACATTGATAACATGTCCGCAATCGTCTTATTTAACCTTTCGGTAAGACCATTGCTCTGCGGATGGTACGCTGTGGTCTTGCGATGCGTCGTGTAACTCAACTCAAATATGTGGTCGATGAGCTGCGAAGTGAAAGCTGTCCCTCTGTCTGTAATGACATACGAAGGGGCGCCATGCCGCAAGACTATGTTATGCATGAAAAACTCGGCTACTGCGGAAGCTGTGGTATGAGGGAGTGCCTTTGTCTCAGCGTATCGGGTCAGGTAGTCAGTAGCGACTACTATCCATTTGTTTCCCGCCTGCGACAAAGGGAAAGGACCAAGGAGGTCCATGCCGATTTGGTCGAACGGAATACGTGGTGCTCTAACGGGCTTGAGAAATCCGGCAGGCTTCAGGGGCGGTGTTTTACGGCGCTGGCATTCGCGACAGCTTCTTACATAGCGTTTCACAGTTGCGGAGAGTCCTGGCCAGTAATACATGTTGCGGACTCGAGCAAGCGTCCGTGAGTAACCCAAATGACCAGACGTCGGTTCGTCGTGGCAAGCAAGTAGAATATCCGCACGGAGCTCGCATGGTACTAACAGGAGGAAAGCTCTTTCTTGGCCTTGGGAGTTTCTTTTATACAAGACGCCTTGCTGCATACAGAATGAACCAATGTGCCGAGATAGGCGTCGAGGGAGCGTCGTATCACGCCCTTCCAGATAATCGATGAACGGAAGGATGTCTGGATCAGCTCTTTGTCGATCCCTGAGCTCAGATGCACTGAGAGCTCCTAGAAAGCCGTTGTCGCCATCGGTTGCAGCATCGTCAGTGTCAACGGGGGCTCGTGACAGCGCGTCAGCGTCTTCGTGTTTGCGGCCTGACTTATCAACAATAGTTATGTCAAATTCCTGAAGTCGCAAACTCCAGCGTGCAAGTCGTCCCGATGGATCTCGCAGATTTGCCAACCAGCATAAACAATGATGGTCCGTGACGACTTTAAATGGTCGGCCGTAAAGATAGGGGCGAAACTTCATAGTGGCCCACACGACCGCCAGGCATTCCTTTTCCGAGGTGGAGTAGTTGGTTTCGGCGCGAGAGAGTGTGCGGCTAGCATAGGCGATTACTCGCTCAATCCCGTCTTGATGCTGAACAAGGACCGCGCCAAGACCGATACTACTGGCGTCAGTGTGCACCTCTGTGTCAGCCGCTTCATCGAAGTGCGCCAGAACAGGAGATGTTTGAAGGCGCTCGCGAAGCAAAGAAAAGGCCGTCTGCTGCTCAGAGTTCCACACAAAGGCGGTGTCCTTCCTTGTGAGGCGCGTTAGAGGTTCCGCTATTTGAGAGAAGTCCGCAATGAACCGCCGATAATATGCGCACTGGCCGAGAAAGCGCTGAACAGCCCTCTTGTTAGCTGGAACGGGAAACCGTGCGACGGCAGCAGTTTTTTCGGGATCCGGGCGCACCCCATCGGCGCTCACAACATGGCCAAGGAACTTGAGTTGTGTATACCCGAAGTGGCATATCTCGGGCTTCATCGTGAGATCAGCACAACGGAGCGCTTCCAGTACAGCTCGAAGGCGTTCGAGGTGTTGGTCAAATGTTTCGGAAAAAACAACTACGTCGTCCAAGTACACAAGACAGATCTGCCACTTGAGGCCAGTGAGGACGGTGTCCATCATCCTTTGGAATGTAGCTGGGGCAGAGCACAATCCAAATGGGAGTACTTTGAATTCATATAGGCCATCTGGAGTTACAAATGCGGTTTTTTCTCGGTCTCTTTCGTCTACTTCGATTTGCCAATAGCCGCTTTTCAAATCAATAGATGAAAAATACTTCGCACGTCGCAATCTGTCCAGTGAGTCATCGATGCGCGGCAACGGGTATACATCTTTCTTTGTCACATTATTCAATTTCCGATAGTCGACGCAAAATCGAAGAGTGCCGTCTTTCTTCTTGACCAGGACTACTGGTGAGGACCACGGGCTTTGTGAAGGCTGCACAACACCATCATCCAGCATCTCCTGAACCTGCGTCTGGATCACTTCTCGTTCTTTGGCAGACACACGATAAGGCTGATGTCGTATAGGGCGAGCGTCTTCGTAAGTAATGATGCGATGTTGCGTGATGGGCGTTTGACGAACCTTCGAGGAAGAAGCAAAACAGTGCTTGAAGTCCAGCAACAGTAGCTCTAAGGCCCGCCGTTTCTCCTTCGACAAAAGGCAGTTAATGTCGATGTTGTCAAGAGATGGCTCATTAGTTTCGACTGCCGTGGATGTAAAACAGACCGGATCGTGCGTAACAGGGTCAGCGAAAGCGATAGCAGTTCCCGGAAACAAGTGCCTGTGCTCATTAGAAAAATTTGTGACAAGGAGTGCAGCCCGGCCATTGTGAAGCGACAATAAACTTCGAGCAGCGCAGATGCCTTGAGCAAGCAGGAGTGAATGGTTCGCTTCCGCTACAGCATCGCCGGCACGGAAATCGTCACAGGTGACTTCCACAAGAACACTGCTTCGCGGCGGCAGCGAGACGCTCTCGGCGGAAACGCGAAGTGCGGCACTGCAAGGACTGTTACTATCTCGTTCGGCAGATTGTCCCATCGAAAATGTGACACGTCTATTTCGCAGGTCTATAACTGCTCCGTATTCTCGCAGAAAGTCAATGCCGAGGATAAGATCACGGGAACAGTCACTCAAAACGACGCAACTAACGAGGAACGTATATCTGTTAATCTGAATACGAGCCGTGCACATCCCCTTTGGGGTAACTATATGACCGCCGGCGGTTCGAAGGTACACACCTGGCCAAGCAGTGAGCACCTTCCTCAAAACAGTCGCCATGCGACCACTCAAAATCGAATAATCCGCACCGGTGTCCACTAATGCATTGACTGGAGTGCGACCGTCTAAAATAACAGGAATGTCCAGAGAAACGCTTTTGGCTTCCCTAGGGGGCGGTACCAGCAGCTCGCGGTCGGATCGAAGCGGCGACGACGGGAGGTCTTCAACGCAGCGACTACCAGCGGCCTCGCCCCCGAAGGTCGCTGTTTTCAGTTTTCCCGACCAGGGCTAGACGAGCGGCCTTGCCCCTCTCGCGAGGAGCCTTGGGTGGGCGTCGATGAGCGCCTTGGTGAAGGGGAGCGGGAGTGATGCTGCGAACGAGATGAACGCTGTTCCGCCAGGTACTCTTCAATAACGCGGGGTCGTTGACCAAACCGGGGAGGAGGCGAGTCGATGCGGAAGCCTTGAAGACCGAGGCGTCGATAAGGACAATCCCGGTAGAGATGGCCTGGTTCACCGCAGTGGAAGCAGAGTGGACGGCGGTCAGGCGTGCGCCAAATGTCGGCTTTGCGTCGGGGCAGGGGACGTTCGTTGAAGTACTGCACTGGTTGCACCGAGGGCAGCGGAACTGTAGGCGTCGCGGTTTTTTTTTTTTTTTTTTTTTTTTTTTTTTTTTTTTTTTTTTCCGCATATGTGGGACGGTTTTCGGTCCCCGACAGCAATGGCGGGCTCGTAACTAGAGGCGAAAGAGGGCTCTTGAGCGCCTGTCGTACCTCCTCTTGCACTATAGCAGAAACGGAAGCTGGCGATTGCTGCAGGGGGTTCCAGAATTTTCTCAGTTCTTCGCGCACGACACTGCGAATTAGTTCGCGCAAAGCATCAGGATGCCGCTCGGAAGATGCAAATGACTCCGCAGTTGTGCTAGTATGGAGAGGTCGGTTATAAGCCGCGGCACGTTGTTGGAGCACCCTTTCCATTGTGGCGGCCTCCGCAAGAAATTCATTTACAGTCGACGGTGGGTTGCGCACAAGTCCTGCGAACAGTTGCTCTTTCAAACCATGCATTAAGTGCCTGACCTTTTTGTCCTCGGACATGGCGGGATCGGCTCGCCTGAAGAGGCGCGTCATGTCCTCGACGTATGCTTGGACACTCTCATTCGGCATCTGGATGCGGGAGTGAATGGCACGTTCTGCACGTTCGCGACGATCCGCGCTAGTGTAGGCCTCGACCAGTTGACGACGGAATTCCTGCCACGATGTTAACACTTGCTCTCGGTTCTCGAACCAGATCCGGGCGCCATCCTCAAGGCTGAAGTAGACGTTCCTCAGTGTGGCAGTATCGTCCCACTGGTTCAAAGCAGCGACACGCTCAAACTGAAGGAACCAGTCCTCCACATCCTCAAAGAGGTCACCATGAAAAGGCTTCGGTACTCGAGGGGCCTGCAAGGTGTAGTTACAGGCCGGTGCGACGCCCGTTACCTGCTGAGCAGAAGCACTAGATGTCATGGCGGCGGGTGATGGCTGAAACTCCGGAGACAGTCCCTGGAGCCGTCGACTGCAGCGATGCACGGGGGTGTCCAATGGCACAGGGCTGGCGCGACGTCTTTCAGATGGAGACTCTTGCATAGGTGATCTTACCCAGCAGCTCCACCAGAATGTCACGTACAAGGTGATTGAGGATATAAAGAATAGCAAAGGGGTTAGCTCCGATACAACAGCGGTGAGCAGCACAGACGCAAAACCCGCAAGCGACACTTCGTCGTTCTTCACTCAGTCATGCGCCACCTGGCAACGCTAGGTGGCAATATATAGCGTTAGATGGCATGACCCCTTCCTCGGAAGGCTCCATAAAGGTAATGACAAAATCTGGTCAAAATAATGAGAAATGTGTTAAGCCTTGGGGCACAGCATTCATTTTGCACGTCAGTGCTATCTTTGTGGTCATATGGCCACTGCCGTTTCTCAACAAGGCCGAACACAACTACTGAGGAGTGTTGCGTTGTAGGGCTGGTAAGGCTTCTGCATCAATAATTACGACTATTCACGAATGCGCATAGTTTTACCAGTTCCATGTATTGTAAAACTCGGCAATGTGCTCATTCCGCGCTCTGTGCAGTACCTTACTACTGCGAGGAGAAAAGCAACGTCAAAATAAAACTATTTCTAGACAATAAGCACGCTAGCGCTGTAATGCATGATTGAATATTTTGAGCGCTGTTGTAATACGGCAAAGGTGCCAGTGAAAGTAAAACTGCGGATCTCTGTGGTACATGCACACGCCAATCGGCGTCATCACATCGCCACTGGCGGTGCGCATCTTTGGTCGAGACAAAGTCATTAGAACCTTATATATAACTGTGGCTAGCTAGCCGCTCATGTCAGAAAAGTCGCCGCCAGTATCCACGAGTGTGGGCACCTAACAACTTTCGGTGGTTAGAAAAAGTTCAGTGGAAACCATGCGTTCGTATTACGTCGGTACGTTCAGTTGGATCGGGTCGTCGCCGCTTGGGCCGTCGCGTCAAACCGTCGGACGGAGGCTGTTGATTGTGAGCTGTAGCTGCGGCCTCATTCCCGGAGGTAGCCGTGTTTAGTTTTCCCGGAGACGAGACGGCCTCTGAATTACCGAGAGGAGGAAGATCGACTTGGTAATGATGCGCGCCTCGAAGATAACGATCGTGAGTGCATGCCGTCGCTTTGACGTCTAGTGCATCTCATGAGCAGCCAGGTATTCCTCAATATCGTGTGATTTATCGCCATAGCGTAGCTGAGGTGCATTAAGTGGAAATCCTCTCAAACTTATTCTCCGATTTGAGCGATTGCGAATAATATGGCCAGGCTCCCCGCACTGATAACAGAGCAGCCGTTTGTTTGGAGTGGGCCACAAGTGCGCCTTGCTGATAAGGTGACGCAGGTCTTGCTGTAATACGGCGGGACGCAGTTCTTGTTGCTCCTCTGCGGGGCGCAGGTAGCGAGGAGGAGGTAAGGCAACGGGGTGGAGTGGATGTGGTTCGCGGGGAAAGTCAACGTGGGACATCGCTGTAAACCATAATTAATGGCTTCGGTAGTGATGCTGGGGGGAGGGGCTGCACCACTGGCCGGATTTCATCAAGGATGTCGTTTCGGGTCAAAGAATGCAATGCAGGTGGTGCATCCGAGTGGAGGTTCTACAGCTCTCCGCGGACAATGCTCCTCACTAGCTCTCGCAATGCCTTGTCCCTGGCTGCTGTCACGGACGCGCAGTAGCGTGTGGCGACAACGCTGACCTGACGGCCGTATTGGGCACTCCGTTCATGCACTGAACGTTTCATACGTGAAGCTTCGCTCGCGAAACTCGCGACAGTCCTTGGAGGGTAGGGAATGAGGCCAGCGAACAGCTGTTCCTTCACCCCATGCATGAGGTGCCGTACCATGGCAGGGTCGGCTCGAAAAACATAACCACGCTCTCATTGGATTGCTGAGATCTTGAATGAACCGCAATCTGAGCGTTTTGTTTCTGCACGCTCGAGCTGAATGTTGCAAGCAACTAATAATGAAAACCTGCCCAACTGGCAAAAGACACCTCGCGGTTCTCCAACCACGTCTTAGCCGTCGTGCAGCGCGAAGTAGACATTCATAAGCTGCCCTCGTCGTCGCACTGGTACGCAACCACACGGTAAAAAACTGGCCAAACAGTCTTCTACATCCTCCAGCAGATTACCATTAAATGATGTCGGTGATACAAGTGCGAGAAGGACGAACGGTGGGACATTGCTTGAATAATGATTTGTCTTGTCTGGCTGCTGTTAGCGGATATCATAGCTCGCACCGGTGCGGTTTGGATGCCTTGGAGGCGACGGTTCGTTTTATGGACAGGAGTGGCATCCGCGCATCGATTAGCAAACTCACTGATCTTTTCGGGGGCAACGCACATGTGATTTTACCTAGCACCTCCACAAATGACACCGACAAACGTGGCAAGCAACAAACAACCCAGCTCGCTCTTTTAATGAGGCGAAGCTAGAGAGAGCGAGATAGATAGAGGAAGATGACGCTCGGCCCTGTGCGAAGGCATGATTCTGCCAATTTGGTGGCGCCACAAATGAACAGCAGTGTGGAAATATGATGAGGCGCGCAGGTAAAGTAAAAAATTATATGAACTTTTTCCGACGGGACTACTGCTTCATAAAAGGCTGACTTCATAACGGCAATATAATTGATCAGTTTCAGCTCTTCAAATTCTATTTCTCTAATTTATGTTCTGTTCTGGATACTTTTGTGGAACCTAATTCGCGCTGTAACGCTTGCGTGTCCTTGGTGCTGCTAGATGCGAACCCCTGAACTAGGAATATATTTGTGACCATCACACAATGTTTGCTCCTCTACAAGCAAGTTATAATGTCTTCATGAAAACCTTTTCCTTCGATTTCCAATCAAATCGGACGACAATATCTCAAGAATTCTAATGGTTCTTCATTGTTACGTCTCTGTTACAAAACAAAACAGATCTACTATCTACGTATACGGATAGAAAGCAGCTCTCCTGGTATCGACTGTAACCCCACTTGATCTGCTTCCAATGACATGATAGCGTCAGAGTTCGAGCCCACTCAGCTCTGTTTAGCTGGACATCTGACATCAGACTCCATGAATTCCGGCTACTCTGTCTTCTACTTGGTGATCCCCATGTAGTGCACTATGGCGTCACGACGGAAACGTAGACGCATCGGGAACAGGAACAGGAATGAAAATTGATAGCTGCAGCTGGGAATTTAGACGCAGTCTTGACGCCAGCACTCGGACACTACTCAAATAATCTGATACAAAACACCCATCTGGATTCTTTCACCGTGGTATTTTCCAGCGCCGTGGCCTTCTTTTCTATCTATGCTTGTGAAACAGTGGTACTCACTTTCCAAGACGATTTTTCGGCTCTTCCTTTTTTTTCGCACCCTTGTGCGCTCCACAAGTGCTTGCGGCATTGAAAAAGTCAGTTCTTACGTTTTTGTTATAACTTCGGAGACTAGCTTACTATTTTCCACCTCGGCCTCTTCCGGCATTGGAGGACTCAGTTCATATGTTTGTGCTATAACACCGGACAGCAGCTATCCGTTTTCCTCATCGGCCTGTTTCGTAAGGTCTGGAGGTCCGCGTATCTGCTAGAATCACTGTCAAGACGTCTTCCTTTCGCCTATTCCTTTCGCGAGTTGCACTTCTGAGTCCTTCGACGGAGGCTGTCTGCAATTCGCTTTCCTTAATGTCCTTCTTAGATGAACAGAATGCGCTTTCATCATTTTTAGTCGACGGTTGCTGAAGCCTTGAGTGGGGTCGTTACATTACATAAGCTTTTCCTTGCTAGCCTCGTACCTCCCCAGAACGATAAAGTCTATTCCCTTCGATGATCGCTCGTGGGTATGTCGTCAGGCACAGGATCAACATATTGCGATTGTTCGCACTCTTTTTTTTGTTGGTGGTCCGAAAATAATCTCAATTGTAAGCAGTACACACGCTTCTACTTGACATTCTGCGTCCGTAACCTGCTCGATGCTTTGTTTACTATGGGAGAGCCCCATCTGGATTGGTCCCTAATTGCAATACATCTCGCCCAAATGTATTTCCTAAAGTATAGAAGCCGTTCCTCGGTGATTGATGACACTGCTCTGGGCCCAATTAAAATTGTCACTGCTATCAATTTCTGCGATGCATCTTTGTACGGTGCTTCCTCCGTTGTTCTTTTTGGGGTTAGCTCGAATAAGCAGAAATTAGCCATTGGCCTGAAAACGGTGCGCTTACGACTTGTCTCTCTTTACCTCAATGTCAGAATAGGTGGTTAAGTCTAGAGGTGGTTCGACGGAAATATTCTGTACAGTTGCGCTCGTAGATGGTGCAGCTGCTGCAGAAAACGCGTCTGCTTCCTTAATGAAACTACCTCTGTCGGCAGCGGTAGTAAGCGACTGAAGGCCCTCGATGTGGACGCTGAGGAACATTATCGTTCGTGCGGCAGTCTCGTCATACTCTTGTACAACTGCGACGTCTTCTGCACAAATCTGGACTTTGGAAGCCTACATCTTCTCATTTAGCATGCGTAAATTGCTGTTGCAGAAAAACGACGGGGGTATTGATCAATAAATTTTCAATACTGTGTTCGATTTCAGTAGTCCACATACGTCATGGCGCGTTTTCGATGGCGCGCTTTAACTTGATATGGTCCATGGTGTCTTGCTGAAGTCCTCTTTCTCTATTTCCGATGGGGTTCGCTGGCAGAGCTTCTGGTATCTTCCTGGAAGGTCATTGGCGTTCCTCAAGCAACGTGCAGAAAGAATCATTGGAGGAGCTCACATTACCCTCCGGGTTTTCGGCGCCAAAATATATAAAAAAAGATACGCGATACCAGTTTGCTCCTTACGGAGCTTAATCCCCGACTGTCCCCACGTTTGTGAATGTCGCAACTTTTCGCCCAATCAAACGCGCGCTCTTAAATGAAAACCCCCTTTTCCTCCTCATCATTCTTTTTCCTGATCTTTGAAATAATCTGCAACACATGCAATTATGTCAATTCAACAGCTGCAGTAATGGTCTTGAGTCGCGCCGCACGTTAACAGGCCCAAGTAAAACACTTTATCGAATCAACTGCGCGGCGAAATGAGGCCGGCCGGCACTGCAGCTGTTGAAAGGGGAATGACAGGCGGCAGGATGTTGTCTGATTCCGCTTAAACAGTGCGAAGGCTTCAGCTGCTTCACCAGCTGCACACGGTACTGTGTACCCCGTAAAGAGGAGGATGGAACTGCTCCGTTTATCGATTGCAGCTCGGTTAGGCGGTGGAGATAGCATGGAGAAACGTAGAGCTTCTCTGACGCATTCTGAAACCTCGGCTGACAACTTTCCCAATCTGGAATGAGAATGGTAGTGCAGTCGTGTTAGGATGGCACCACCGTCTGAAGCTGGCTGAGATGGCCAGATGACATCAGCTACTTCTGAGCAAGAACGTATAGGCTGTACTTGATGCCCTCAGTGATCTTTCTGCTTCTGTGACACCATCCTCTTCACTCTCTCTCATCCTCATCCTCAGCCCGGCTATACCCACTGCTGGGCGAACACCTCTCCCGCTCCATCCAATTAACCCGGTACTGTTCAATCCGAATCCACTGCATCCCTGCGAATTTCTTTATCCCATCAACCCGCCTAATTTTCTGCTGCCCCCTGCTAAGCTTACCTTCCCTTGAAATCCATTTTGTTACTTTTAGATACCATCGGCTATATGCTGCCCATGCCCATTTCTTCTCAATTTCGAATAGAGTATCAGTAATTTCAGTTATTTCTCTGACCAACTGTGCACGCTTCTTATCTCAACGTTACACCTACCATTTCCCATTCCATAGCCCTCTGCGTGATCCTCAACTTAATAAAAATCTATTTTGTTAACGTCGATGTTTCAGCCCCATAGGTCAGTGGTCAGGGCAGGTATCGTGCAACTGTCATGCACTTTCCTCTTGAATGATACCGCTAAGCTGCTTGTCATAAGGTTTGAGTACTTTCGAAATGCGCTCCATCCCAATATTTATCTCCTTGTTATTTCGGAGTTGAGGACCGGATCAGCGTTCACTACTTGTCCTAGGTAAATATATTCACCTACCACTTCCAACTCATCGCTACGTATTTTAAACTGCATTTCCTTTCCCAGGCTGTTCAGCATTATCTTAGTCTTCTGCATATTACTATTTAGGCATACCATTTTGCTTCTCCTATCCAGAACATTTAGCAATAGTTAGAGTTGTCCCTCTGAGTTACTAAACAGAAATGTCATGAGCGAATCATACATTACTAAAATATTCTTCATCGTCCCTGATGGCTAACTGCTCCCATTCCATGCTTCTGAATACATTCTGTAAGCAAGCCGCAAATAGCGCTGCAGAGATAGTGTCTCCTAGCCTAATATATTTCTGAAATGGAATTTTATCACTTTCTTTGCGTAGAACTACGGCTGGTCTCCAGCCCCTACAGGAATCTTCTAGTACTTTCGCATATGGCTCACTTACGCTTGGAGTTCGAAATGCTTACTTGACTTGTGAGGTTTCGACTCAGTGAAATGCTTTTTTATAATAAATGAACGCTATGCTTAAGTCCTGCTTATATTCCGAGAATAATAAAGAAGATGCTATACATTGGTTATTAAAAATACAAAAACAAATGAATTTGGGCTCATCAGTGGAGCAAATAGTGAAGTCAGTTGTTGCTATCTAATGGTTTCAGAATAACTATGCAGTATGAATCATTCTTCGTCCGCACTGCAGAATCTATAAGATTTATTTCGCAGGAAACCTTGCAGAAAAATATTTTGAGTTCATTTTTATCGGGGTCAGGCCGCCGACAAAGGTTAGTTATGCCCACAAAATGTATGTGCACGCTTTCATTTCCTTGTTGGCTTCCAGCTTCCAATGGCAGCGTGAACAACCGCCACAGTCAATGTATGAATGCGTATCGTGCACTTGCTGGCAAAAGATATCCAAAATTTGGAGACCTATCCTCCGGTTTACATACCAAGCATTGAGGCCCCCTTAGAGTCCAAACTCCAAGTTCCGTAGCGTCTGTACCAGGCTCCATTGGTTAAATTTAGCCGACCATTTAAAATGTTCAGCCCGTCCTCTACGTCCTGAGATGTAAGGCCACAGAAACTGGACGTCAAAACAAGCTACTATATTTATTACTGCGAAAGAATTACTTCGCTATGTTCAGAAATTTCTGTCCGCAGACCGTGTCCGCAGACCGTATCCGCAGACCGTGTCGCAGGCCCTGTCCACAGATCTTGTCCACAGAACGTGTCCGCGAAATCGTGTCAGCATGTGAGTAATTAAGTAGTGGTAGAGGTTATATGTGTTGTATCAATAAATATAGGGGGACATAATGTTGCTGACTAAAAATAATTAGTTCAATTGGTTAATTAGGTAAATAATTACAATAACTGGTTCACAGGGAAGGAAAGGCGAAGTATCTGCCACGCTAGTTCTGTGGACACCTGACACGCGCGTAAGGAAGGTAGGAAGGTGGGAGTGAAAGCGGAAAGAGCGAAAGGGGTTCTGTCGTGGTTATGACGTCAAGGATGTGATGTCATGCTACCGGAAGTATAACCAATAAAATGACATAGGAAGGGATTGGCGCGCAATTTGAAAGTACTAAATACTAAAATAGGTAAACAAGAAGCGCATTATTTTGAGGTAGATGATTTGACGTCACTCAACCGGACGTATGGACGAAAAATGGCATAGGAAGGAATTGGCACGCCATTTGAAACTACCGAAGACTAAAATGGGCAAACAAGAAGTGATTTAAGCAACTAAAAGCATCCAGAAGCAACCAACTGCAGCATCCGTGCTTTCGCATTACTCCAATGCAGATTTTGCAGTGCTCTTCAATTATTTTAATATTTTTTATTTATTCTTGCTCTCCTGGGGAATGGCATTCAAACGCGACGGTTTGTGGCTCGTGTATGGAAGAAAAGCAATATACAATGCCAAGTCCTAAAGGCGGCAAGTGCTGCATTCCATGAGTGTAGATGCGAGCAAGCCAGTTCTAATCCATTAGCCGCTTCGAGGAGCGATCCCAAACATGGTACCTTTACTCCGTACTTTCACAAGGGTCATGTAGCCATTTAGGCCCGGAAAACAACTTTTTATATAAAGTAGCCTATACGACACACAAACAGAAGGCGAGGGTTTAAAGATTCGGCTGGAGCTGGCGGAGATCTACAGTTTCTTCCCGTTGGCGCAAGAGAGTTTTTAAGGCAAGCCCACTAGTGCCTAGCCTCGGAGATGCGACGATATCTTCCGGCACTATAATATACGGCATATTACGCCCTTATTTCTTAATGTCTGAATGATGGTCGTGATTACATTCCGAGTATTTTTCTAGCATCCGGTTGATAATGTGTGTTGATCAATTGTAGGTGTCTTGCTTGCCAAAGCGTGTCTGATCGTTTGGTTATTTGAAGTGTAAGGTTACCCGTATTATAGGTAGTGATGAGAATAAGTGTGCCCTGAAAGTACCTAGGTATAGGCTGATCGGCGTTTTTTAGACAAGAGACCAAAAGAATATGTGACACCCTTTGTTATATACAAGGATAACTTCAGAATTCTGCAACATTCCTGTGAGCGTCTAGGTATTAGCTTTTGTGTATGTAGACTGCCCAAATTTTCTAGCGGTTTTGTTTTGCCTTTCTTTCGCAAATATTCAGTAACCGGAGAAAACAATGCTACTTCCTCCTTCCTTCTCATGCTTTAACTCTTTCGTCGTTTACAGCGAGGCCTCTCACTGCTTTAGCGGTTGCGGGGAGGGGAGGGGGTGACAACTTTATAAACGAAATTGAGCTTGATTTTAAAATCCAAGTGATGAGGTATATATTAATGCGTGTTGAGGCAGGAAGGTGATGCCTCCTCGGTACGTCCAAAGCCTAACCTGACACCTGTTTTTAGGAAGCCGAGTCAATTGCAAGTCGAATCCTTCCATTGCTACAGGGCTGGGAGTGGCCAATCGGCTGGTGGAAGGAGCTCACACCAAAAATAAAGACTGTGGGTAAATGAGATTCGGGAGCGCCATAGAGGGTGCATTTCGTCGTTAACAGTCCCACTTGGCACGCGAAATGAAGGTACGGGATTGTAGCGGGCGCCACGCAACCTGCTGCAATTTAGTTATTTTTTTTTTGAAGGAGGATCTGGTAGAGTTTACTCAAGGTATGGCAGGGTTATATCATGGTAAGTGACCATACGATGACCTACTGGTACTCATTTTACAGGGCTATTTACGCTACTGTATAAACTATTAGCTGGATAAGCTTGAGCACCTTTACCAGACTTCTAATAACAGCACCCGGTTTGTCTCTACGGCCTTAGATCTGTATTCATTATATGCTTAGATGACGTTTGATGCATTTAGGACTACTACCAC
Organism: Amblyomma maculatum; assembly: GCA_023969395.1. Classification (NCBI taxonomy): domain Eukaryota; kingdom Metazoa; phylum Arthropoda; class Arachnida; order Ixodida; family Ixodidae; genus Amblyomma; species Amblyomma maculatum. The sequence continues at coordinate 19,828 of JAJIZL010030202.1, forward strand.
TCACTGTTCCTAATCCCTTCTCTAAACACTGCTTTCCTTATTGCCCGAACTGTATTGGTACATATCTATCATTGGCAGATTTGGGAGTAATATTTTTACTGTTGCGTTCGAAGGTTTTATGATTTGTCCCTTTTTTAAGACAATTCATCTCGAATTTGTTGTTTTCCGGTGTCCTGTCTCCAAATTGCACTTTCCACTCAGTAATTGTGTCCTTGAAATTACCTTGTATTTCTGCTATATAAGGATGGGTTCGGTATTTAAAGCCCAGTATCGTTTCTGCACTCATACTTAATTGCGCTGATTTCCCGTCTACTGATAATCTGTTCGTGGGCTCCTTTTTACTAGCCTCCTCCATTGCACATTCGAAACTAGACAAACTCGATATTTTATTATCCTGCGACCAATGTGCAGTGCAGGATGTTTTGATTTTACATCCTGCTCATTGCCTGATATACAGCACTTATATTTGGGCTATTTCATTTCAGTTTCCCCATTAGGTCCTCTTCACGTCCGCTTCTTGTTTCAATTACTGAAGCAGCAATGCATGTTCTTAAATTGTTGAGACCTACGAGTACGATCTATCAGCTATAGCTTGCAGTTTTACACAGTATATTCAATAGAAAAGCAGCGCCTTGTCTCAGCCTGATTCTAGTCAGCCATGGTTGCGTAGGTCTGAACAATCGTCGTCCTATGCCGGCCATTTTACCTATTCATGATTGCTAGCGCCCAATTTTAATGCTATTACACTCTATGCTTTAACACAGATATGCCGGAAACCAGCAGCTTGTTTTTGTTGCATTCAAAAACGTCGATAGCCAGTTCATTTCCGAGATTTTCTAAAGTGCAAGCTTCGTTTTGTATCCTTAATCTCTATTAGCACTATTATTTGCACAATAATTTCCGCGAGCTTCTAGAACATTATCCCAATATATATTTGAAACATACTGCCCTTACAGTACACTCTGACAGGCTGAGGCTCCAAAGGCAGAATATTCAGAGCAAGAGATTGTTAGCACTGTCCGCGGTTTACACTTGAGTACCACGGCGTTCGCTTGTGAGCGTGTGCCAGGTTTTATTGGCGTGTTTCGCTAGGAGAAGGCGACCATTGCTACACCAGGATCGCCAAATCCTGCTTTATTGAGGGATTGTGTCTTTATCGCTAGACAGAAAAAAAAGGCTTACCTCTGGCTTACTTATGAAACATCTTCGGACAGCGGATTTTCTGCCGGCCGAGAATTGCATGGTCTTGAGTTGAACTACCAGTCTGATATGTTGTGTGAGCAGAAACTATGCAGACGCTATTCTCGAAGCCGATTGCGATGGAAATAGCCTCTAGCTGGGAAGATTACACGCATAATTCGTCATCTTCTGCAAGAGGGCATGGTTATATATATTTGCCCCCGCTTGGCTTCAGTGTCGCCCACGCAAGCCTTAAGCCGAGAAGACATAGAATGTTTGCTATGCTCAAGAGCATCCAAAGGGAATGAAGGCCCAGTAACGCTATCGTGATTACCTCTTAAAGTGAAGCTGAAGCGACCTTAAAAAAATTCACATTCCTCGACCATTGTGTGTTTTGATATCGTGCGTTAATCTTGATATCTCGTTCTGTTCTTTTTCAGACGAAATGAAGTGCGAACTTCATATATGGGACTCAGCGATTGCGAACTATGTGCCTGACACTCGCTACCCTTGCGAAGAAGATTATGACAGAGTTTGTAAACTATACGGCAAATTTGAAGTATTCGAGCCTGACTGCCGGAATAAGGTGAAAAATGATTCGAAATCACCCTCTGAGGGTTGCTAGCTTTATTAGAGTAAAATTGTGCTTTACTCTATTGCTTATTTTTCGATGACAGCTTTTTTTTTTTAGTATAGCATGAAAAAGAGAATAAATTGAGGTAATTGTAGAGGCATTTATTGTGTTATTGTCTGCAAACACGAGCGCTTACTATCCATAAAACTGCGAAAGGGATGCCTAATTCGTAGACAGCTCTAAAAGGGTTTTCTCAATACAACACTCAACATGAAACACATTTTCATTTAGAGCATATCGAGGAGAAAGTTGAGCCGCCAGAGGAAAAATAAATGTTTTAGGTCTCTTTACAACATGTTTGCGACGTGAGCGTGAAAGAAAAAGCTCGTAGTGATATATGTTGCCATGTTAAAGACAAGATTTATATGTAATCAACGACTGTTCTGAAGCCACGGACGCTTGCGTAGCGCACGTAGTGTGTAGGGTGTTTGAGTTGCAACGCACGATTCATGTATTAGAATCCATGTTACAGAAAAATGTTGATTTGGGAGAAATAAATATATTACAAAGTTCTAGCGTTTGAGTGGTGGGACCGATTTTATTTTGCATTGCATTTCATATTTTCTTTTTTTCTAATCCATGCATCAAGCCACGTTCAACATATGAGGTCTGCGCGCTGTTTACCATTGTCGCGCAAGGCGATGCAGCTGTGGGGCAAATTCGATTCTAAGTATACCGGACAATGCCAGCGGATCACATGGCTGATAAGTTATTTAATATTTATTTAAAGCACTTGGGAACTGCTGTCCCGAGTCCCTCGGTCATCCTCGTATTATTGCTATATTTATACTGCAGTATGAAGCTTGAATTTGCAACCAGCGCCGTTATGTACATTCAAACTGGTGCCATTTGGAAAACGATGGGTGGAGCATTCAGGCCTTTGGGCAAATAAACTTGATTCATTACTTACGAAACAAAGTTCTTGCGTTGCACAAAGTTGCGGCCAACGATATGCAGCTTATATTCATCACCTGGTTAATTTATTTTTTTTTACCCCTCGCTCGTATTAGCGGCGAGAGTAGGTTATATATACCGATTGTTCCAGCTAACTTGAATAAAGGAGTAAAAAATTTTTTCAGGTAGCCAGGGAAACCAGCTGCATACAACTGACAGCCCATGTGCACCAGAGGCAAATATTTATGTTACAACTATTGAATAAGACAGTTATGTTCATGCTTCTCGGTTTACAGCTATTGATATTATACCACAACAGTAAATTGGAAAATTGTAGACTATCTTCAGAAACTATCATTCCTTTATTTGCAATAAAAAATCGTCACGGGTAGTTTTACAAGCTTTAAAAGAAAGCCCACAAAATACAAATAAAATTACGTGACTAGTGCTTTCCCACGCCACGATTGCGGTACTCAGTCGTGGTTTGAATGAACAAAATCAGCCGCGGCCGTGTCTCGTCGACACTATTTTAGCGGCAGGCCGATATTCCTTAGACACTTCCTTCGCCCACGTCAGCCGGCCGGCGTACGTGATGGTGCAAGTTGCAGCGAGGGAGCCTCGCTCTCTGCAACCCCACCAATATATGTGCCTGCTGCTGCAACTGGCCAGTCGAGTTACTGCCTCGGCAGATGTCTTTTACTAAAATCATGACTGACAGCACCACAAGCGTGGCACTCAAACGCGCTAGTCACGCAATTTTATTCCTATTTCGCGGGCTTTCTTTTGAACCTGAAAAAAGATACACGTAAAAATTTCTTGATCGCAATTAATTAATAGAAATTTGTTAAGGTGCTCTATCAATCTTAATTTCACATTTATGGTCTAAATCAAGAAAATTTAATATGCAATATATGATAACAAATATTGTATAATAAGGGAGATAATTGATTGCAAAGCAACCACATCACTCAACTTCAAACTCACACGTGAGGTTGAGGTCTCAATTGTGGACCTCACGCAAAACAATTTTAACTGTTTCTGACCTCACCTCAACCTCACCTCACTTCAATTTTTTCGAAACCACAAAAGGTTGCCGACCTATGGGCACATGTACAGTTTTCCTGAAGCCTATGGCACCTCTTATGATAGCGACATGCGATTATTGAATGGCGTCGAACCTGCTGTCGTAAGTATCGCAGACCTGAATTTGATTGCACTGGTTAAGCATCTGCTACAGTTTCTCTTCGTGGTCGACATAATTATTATAGCCGCTCAAGATGCAATTGCTGATCTGCTTGCGTCACCGCAGCCTTGGGACCCTCATCAATGTTGCACAATGTCCACGGGTTCCGGCTCTGTTGAGCGAGGACCAGAGTCCCACCTCTCAAGATATCGGCTGTAACCCCCCTTAGTCCGCTTGCAATGACGCGCTAGTATGAGAGTTGAGGTCCACTCAGCTCAGTTAAGTTGGAAATCTGGCTTCAAACACCAAAACTTCCGGCTGCTCTGTCTTCTACTTGGTGACCCCCGAATAGTGCTCTATGGCATCACGGTGGAAACATTGCCGCACCAGGAACAGGAACGGGAGTCAAAATTCATAGCTGCATCTGGGAGTTTAGACGCGCGGTCTTGATGTCATCACTCAGACACTACTCACACAATCTGACACAACACAACCCTCCGGATTCTTCCACCGTGTTCTTTTCTTTCTGTGCTTGTGAAACAGTGACAACCACGTTCCAAGGCAATTTGCCGGCTCCTTGACTTTTTTACCGCACCTTTGTGCACTCCGCACGCGCTTGCGGCATTGGGGGACTGAATTGTTACGTTGGTGTTATAACGTCAGAGACAAGCTGACTGTTTCCAACCTCGGCCTCATTCGGGCTTTGAAGGACTCAGTTTCAGATCTACAAGTCTTCGTGCGTGCTAGAATCACTGTTAAGACGTCTTCCTTTCCCAATATTCCTTTCACAAGTTGCACTTCTGAGCCCTTCGACGGAGGCTCTCTGCTGTTCGCTTTCCTTCCTGTCCTGCTTAAACCCATTGAATGCGCTTCCACCATTTTCTGGTTACGGCTCCTGGGGCCTTGAGTGATGTCGTTACATTGCATAAGCTCCTCCTTGCTAGCCTCGCACCTCCTCAGACCAATAAGGTCTATTCCTTTGGACTATCGCTCGTGGGCGTGTCGTCCATCACAGGATCAATATGTTGCGCTTGTTCGAAATCTTTTGTTGGTGGCCCGAAAATAATCTCCCTTGTGTATAGTACAGAAGCCTCTGCTCTACAACCTGTGTTCATAACTTGCTCGATGCTTTGCTTACTGTGGGAGAGGCCTATCTGGATTGGTCCCTGATTGCAATACATCTCACCCAAATGTGTCTGCCAAAGTATCGAAGCCGTTCCTCGGTGACTGCTGACGTCGCTCTGGGACCACTTAAAATCGTCACTCTTATCAATAAATTTCTGCGATGCCTCTTTGTACGGTGCTCCCCCATCTATGCTTTTGAGGTTTACTCAAATAATCGGAAATTGGGCATTGACTTGAAAACGGTGGCGCCTACTACTTGTTTTTTTTTTAACTTTAGTGGCTTATCATGAGAGGTTCGGCCAATTACTGCACCAGGGTGGCCAACTCCTGTTATGGTGAGGGAGTGCGTTGCTAGAGGTGTTCACCGGCATCAGGTCGCACCCCAAACCTGTTTCTGCAATTCCATCGACACGCGGACATTTTTTTTTTTTAATCCGGTGGAGAATTGCGCAGCACCGGGATTTGAACACCGGTCCTCTTGCATGCGAGGCGGATGTTCTACCGCCACGCCACCGCTGCATAAACGAAAGGAACGGAAATGGACATAGAAAAGTCTAACGGGGAGACTAAAAATGAAATCGACTTTATAATGTGTTCAACCCCCGCCATTATGCAAGATGTAGAGGTATTCGGGAAAGTGCGATGCAGTGACCACAGGATGGTGAGGTCCCGAGTTAGCCTAAATCTGAAGAAAGACCGCCACATATTAGTAAGAAAGAAGCCCATCAACGAATTAGCGGTGAGGGGGAGGGCAGAAGAGTTGAGGATCTCGCTACAGAATAGGTATTCAGCTCTAAGCGAGGATGGCGACATTACCCTAGAAGCAATGAACAATAATTTCAGAGATATCATTACTGAGTGCGCGGTAGAAGTAGGCGGTAGGATAGTTAGAGAGGATACCGGTAAGCTGTCTAAGGAGACGAAAGATTTGATTAAGAAACGCCACAGTATGACAGCTTCCAATCCAACTGACCAGATCGAATTGGCCGAGATATCAAAGATAATCAATAAGCTCAAGCTGGCCGATATAAGGCAGTATAACATGGAGAAAATGGAGCATGCTGTAAAGAACGGGGGAAGCCTTAAAGCGGTAAAGAAGAAATTGGGCATAGGCAAAAACCAGATGTATGCGATAAGGAACAAGGCGGGCAACCTCATCACGAATATGGACAGTATACTCAAAGTAGCCGAGGAGTTTTATACAGATCTCTACGGTGGCCAAAGTAGTCAGGACCGTAATGAGATTGGCGGTAGAGAAAAACAGCCAGACGTTCCACCAGTGACAAAGGACGAGGTCAAGAAAGCACTAAAAACTATGAAAAGGGGGAAATCAGCTGGAGAATATCAGATAACTACAGATTTTCTGAAGCACGGGGGGGATATCATGCTAGAAAAAATGGCCACCCTGTATACGCAGTGCCTGGTGTCAACGACGGTACCGGAACCATGGAAGAA
>JAJIZL010030202.1:26397-55670 GCA_023969395.1 Amblyomma maculatum
ATATATAGTGGCTGCACAGCAACCATAGTTCTGCATAAAGAAAGGTGAGGAGACACTATCTCCCCAGTACTGTTCACAGCTTGCTTAGAGGAATTCTTCAGAGACTTGGAATGGGAGCAGTTAGGGATAAGGGCAGATGGAGAATACCTGAGTAATCAGCGATTTGCTGATGACATTGCCTTGCTAAGCAACTCGGGAGATGTACTGCAAATAATGATTGATGACCTAGGCAGGAAAAGTAGAAAGGAAGGCTTGAAAATCAATATGCAGAAGACTAACGTAATGTTCAACATCCTCGGGAAGGAACAGCAGTTTACGTTAGGTAGCGAAGTGCTGGAAGTAGTGGGCGAAGATGTTTACTTAGGACAGGTAGTAACCGCAGATCCGGACCATGAAAAGGAAATAACAAGAAGAATAAGATTGGGATGGAGCGAATTTGGCAAGCACTGGCAGATTATGACTAGCAGCTTACCGGTATCGCTCAAGAGGAAAGTGTAGAACAGTTGCATCTTACCTGTACTCCCCTATGGGGCTGAAAAGTGGAGGCTAACCAAGAGAGTTCTACTTAAGTTAAGGACAACCCATAGGGCTATGGAACGAAAAATGGTAGGGGTAACATTAAGACATAGGAAGCGTGCAGAGTGGGTCAGAGAAATAATTCAAGTTACCGACATTCTAGTGGAAATTAAGAAGAAGAAATGGACATGGGCAGAACATGTAGCGCGAAGAGAGGATAACCGATGGTCTTTAGGGTAACAAACTGGATTTTAAGGGAAGGAAAGCATAGCAGGGGGCGGCAGAAAGTTAGGTGGGCAGAGGAGAATAAGAAGTTCGCCGGGGTCATGTGGATGCAGCTAGCACAGAACCGGTTTAAGTGGAGACAAATGGGAGAGGCCTTCGTCCTGCAGTGGGTATAATCAGGCTGATGATGGTGATGATGATGAACCTTAATTTCAGAATCGATGGAGAAGTCTACAAGTGGTTCGGCGAACATGTTATGTACAGCTTGCTTCGTAGGTGGTGCAGCTATTGCAGAGAGCTCATGTGCTTCCTTCATAAACCACTGATGTCGACAGCGGCAGCAGGCGCCTGAAGGCCCTCGATGTGGACGCTAATTAGCATCATCGTTCAATAGCGACATGTTTTGCACAAACGTCGACATTAAAAGCTTACATCTTCTCATTTAGCACGCGTAAACTGGCATTGTGGGTTTTCAGTCTGGTGGTAATTATCATTAAGATTTCAGTAGTCCCCTTTCCTCATGGCGCAGCTGCATCTAAAAAGCTCCTTGAATGACGAGCTTCAATTTGATGCGGTCCTTGGTGTCTCGCTGAAGCCCTATTCGGTTCTTTCCGGTGGGCTACACTGGCAGAGCTTCTGGTACCTTCTGGAGGGTCATTAGCGTTTTTCTAGAAACCTCCAGAAAGGATCGATGAAGGCGCTCACAATACCCTATGGGGTTTCGGCCCCAAAATATAAAAAGGACGCGCGAAACCAGGTTGCTTCTTTTTAAGTTTATTCCCCGACGGTCCCTACGTTTGTCGATGTCGCGACTTTCCGCTCAATATACCGCGCGCTCTCAGAATAAAACCCCCTTTTCCTCCTCATCATTATTCTTCCAGACCCTGAACTAATCTGCAACACATACCAATATATTGCGTCAACAGCTGCAGAGATTACCTCGAGTTGCATATCACGTTTACAGGCCCCAGTAAAACACTCGATTGAATGTACGGTGCGGCGAAATGATGCCGGCCAGCACTGCAGCGGTTAAACGGGAAATGGCAGGTGGCAGGCTCTTGTATGATCTAACTGAAACATTGCAATGAATTCAGCTGCTTGATCAGCTGCAGCCGGTACTGAGCACTCCGTAAACAGGAGGGTGGAACTGCTCTGCTTCTGAAGTGCGGTGGCCTGCTGGAGGGCAACGGCAGGGTGTTGAGCTGGAGTGTCCATATATGCCCAGGAGAACCCCATTTGGAGGTCGGTTGGGTGGTGTGATAGCACAGAAAACTTTGAGCTTCTCTGACGCATTCCGGAAATTCTGCTGACAACTTTCCCAATCTGGAATGACAATTGTAGTGCAGTCCTGCCAGGAGGGCACCATCGTCGGAAGCTGGCTGAGATAGCTAATTGGCATCAGAAAGGTCTGCGCAAGAAGTTATAGACTGTTTATAACGCCCTATGTTAGCTTCCTGTTTCAGTGACACCATACTCTACGTTCTTCCTCCTCGTTATCATCAGCTGGACGGTACCCCCTGCAAGGCGAATACCTCTTCATTTTCGTCCAATTAACCCGATCATTTGCAAGCTGCATCCACTTGACCCCGCGAATTTCTTAATCTCATTCACCCACCCAATTTTCTGCCGCTCCCTACTACGCTTACCTTCCCTTGGAATCCATTTGTTACTCTTAAAGACCATCAAGATATATCCGACCTATACCCATTTCTTCCTATCTTCGAATAGAATATCAGTAATTTAAGGTATTTCTCTGACCCACTTTACACTCTTCTTGTCTATTAACATTACACCTACCATTTTCCGTTCCATGGCACTCTGCGCCGTCCTCAACTTACGTAAGCAGAACACGTTTTATTAACCTCCATGTTTCAGTCTCATAGGTCAGTGATCAGTGAAGGTAGGATGCTACGATCATACACTTTCCTCTTGAGTGATTCTGCTAAGCTGCTTGTCGTTATGTTTGAGAACCTTCGTAATGCGCTCCGTCCCAATCTTATCCTCCTAGTTATTTCCCTCTCGAGTCTCATATCTGCGTTCGCTAGCTGTCCTAAGTAAATATATTCGCCTACCACTTCCAACTCTTCACTAGCTATATTATGCTGCGTTTCCTTTCCCAGGCTGTTCAGTATTATCTTAGTCTTCTGCATATTAATATTTACGCCTACCGTTTTGCTTATCCTATCTATTACATTTAGCAATAGTTGCAGTTGGTCCCCCTGAGCTGCTTAACAAGGCAATGTCATGAGCCAATCGCCCATCACTGAGATATTCTCCGTCGACCCTGTTGCCTAACTGGTCCCATTCCGTGCCTCTGAATACAGTCTCTAACCAAGCTGTACATACACTGGAGAGATCGTGTCTCCTAGCCTAACACCTTTCTTAAATGAAATTTTATCACTTTCTTTATGCACAACTATGCTCCGCAGCCCCTACAGGAATCTTCTGGTGCTTTCACATATAGTTCACCCACACTTAGATTTCGCAATGCCTACATGACTGACGAGGTTTCGACTGAGTGAAATTCTTTTTCGTATTTAATGAACGCTATGCTTAAGGCCTGCTTATATTCCGAGAAAAATAAAGAAGATGCAGTAATGTGGTTATTACAAATACAAAATAAATGAATATGGGCTGATCAGTGGAGCAGGCAGTGAAGTCAGTTGTATTGTAATGTTGTCCCAATAAATATAGAGTAGGAATCCTTTGAATAACTTGAGTTGTTATGAAATGTTGTAGGATATTTATTGTTTTCCAAAAAATTGATGATGGTAAAAAATGTAGCTGCGTGTAACACCCCCCCCCCCCCCCCCCCCCATTATCGTTTCGTGCAATCATATTCATGCGTTGCGCCGCAGTGTGATCGAAACGAAAGCAGAGGTGGGGTAGCAACTGTAGCTATGCTTTTAAGGTTCTCATTGCGAATTGATGCCGTCTTCATAGCGATGCGAACAATGGTGTGGTGGTTGTCCTTGGTTTCTTATTGAAAACTCTTTTGTAGCTTATTAAACAGTAATTCCCTCGAGAAGTGTGATGAATGATGGTTTGAAATTATTGAAGCGGAAATGCCTTTCAAAGCATAGCTTTTGCCAATCTCTATTATGTTGGGCTTCTGTTTCTCCAACAGCACTACCTTCAATTACCGAAAATAATTCCGCAAAAATTTCAGAACACAATTCATCGTTTCCATAAACCTGCGCTTCACAAAATACTCGCATACATTTTCCGCAATTCTTCAACGTACAAAACAAGAGTTTTACCAAAATGAAGCATAATAATAATGATCCCCTTAAGAACCGGACAAGTACTAACAATTCCTTAAACCTAATTGAAAACAAAAATGGCTGCGGTTTAGAGTCTGGTAAATCTAGTATGAAGCGAATGCTCCGGCGGAGGCGCACCGCGCACCTCTATATATATTCGAGATTGACGTCCACTATCGCGTGTCTTGCCAAACAGCTGCTCAGGGGTTAGGCTACTTCTCACGTCGCTTCACATTTCACCATTGGCTTTAACATTGATTTTGACCTTTGGCGGTGACACCGCTACCCAATGTGGTTCTGGCTTAAGTTGTAACTTGACCTCAACGCTGTTTGAAGGTTATCGTATGCAGACGGTGGCCTTGACTTTACCGCGCTTAGTGAAGCTGGCACTTCAAAAAAGGAAGCAAGATAATTTTTCTCGCAGAGGAAAGTACTTTAACCAATCAAGCCGACATTGTTATTACATATAATTTTTCTCGCATTGCTGTGCCTCGTGCCTAAACTGCTACGATGGCCCTCGTCGACGCCTTCATTTGTTTTACTTACGCACAGCAACGAGACGAGTTCTTTTAAGATAATTTTTAATATAAAGATACCTCTCTTGGATGGTCAAAATTCATTGTTTAAAACAAACCTCATTTATTATGAGCTGCCTAATATTCTCCATCACAATATTAATTTAGTATTTAGAACTGCTGTTTTCCCGCTGAACCTAAAAAGTTTAACCTGATGCCGATTATAAATAAAGCGACTAAGTAAACCTAGCACCCACCATGAAATAACTACCATCATTTCATTATTAAATCAATAAAAAAGATTATCGGGAATTACGTAAAAACATATAAATACATAAATATAATTATTTTGTTATGATAATCTCGTACGGAAGCCGAAACATTTCGTTTGTGCTGTTTTTTGTATTTTTTACTTGGTCGGCGTTCGGTTTTCGCTGTCAGTATGTTTGTTTCCGAGCAGAGGAGGTTTCGTGCCACTCTTCACTTAATAAATGCAGATGTAATCATCTTCAGAGAAAAGGAGATTTAACACATCTGCATCTGTTCATTGTGCATAAATATTTAATGTCAATTTCATTTAGCTGCAATGCTTTTTCTCTCTGCGTTTGCATGAAATAATCTACCCCGATTAACTATTCTATAACTTAACTAGTACCGCTGGTAGCACATATATGTTCCAATTTGATCTTTCTGGCAATGAATAACTTATATGCGAGCGATACCGCCGACGCCCATCGGTTCAACGTGACGGAAGTTCAAGTGGCGATTTCCTTTAGTCCTAATTATCTGGCCCGACCGCACATGGATGTGCAATTTTCGCGCAAACAAACATGCACTTCTACCTCCGATTGAACCACGCATTGCACCAAAGTCGCCAATTTTTGGAATGCTTCCAGCCCGTGCCACTTTGCTTCAATGTGCGGCTGCCTCGGACGCAATGCGCCTTGAAGGTAGCATGCTTGTTCGCACTAAGGATGGACTGCACTCTACCTAGCATCCTAATAAGGAGGTATGGTACCGAGCGGAGGAAGACAGCCGTGAAGAGGACAGAAATGTAAGCAGCCATTAGCCGGAGGCATTGCTGTATTCTACGTGCACATAATACTCGGAAGGACGCGATTCGATGTCGACTGGGTCGGTTATACGCGCAAAGTTAGCATATAGCCAAGGGTGCTATTAAATCGCACGGTGTGGACATTAGTTTCTGCATGATAGGCGGAGCTATTTCGCTTAATTATGTTGCACTCGGTGAGCAGGGCTTCTGCAACACACTCATTGATATGCATTCTACGTCAATGAGCAAGTCATGATGTGCGCCGTGGCAAAGAACAATCGTTGCAAAATGGAGGCGACGGCTGATGTCAGCCGATGTAGGAGTGGCTTTCTGCATACTGCGTCAGATGAATCGCGAGAATGGCCGAACGGTTGGCGGCTGGAATGCAAAGAACCGGGCCCCAAAAATCGATGCCAACGAGGTTAAAAAGTGCGCGCGCCGAGCAAAGTAGAGGCTGCAACTCCCCAGCACAGTGAGGAGGAGATAGCTTGTGACATTGGGAGGCGATAGTGCAACGGCTTAACCTGAGGTCGAACTTCTAGATGCCCTTCTAAATGCAAAGTAGCGGATCGGGGTGTACACTTCGACTAGTACGTGCCTACATTGTGGATTAGCGGCGATTTACTTATAGTATTCTTGACGTAGGGGCCAGGCGATAACTAAAAACCACCTGCGGCCAGTTGTGCTATAACTGCGGCAATAACAGAGACGCGAGATCATGCGACCGTAAGGTAGCCGTAGTGGTGGAGATGAAATTAGGAAAAAGAGAAAAGAGGAACAGGGAGACAAAACAGAGAAAAGAGGAAAATTGAAGTAGAGGCATGCCTTCCAATTGTGCACAGTGTACAGGCTAAATATGTTCATTATCTCAAATATTGCAGGTGGATCGTTTTCCAGTAACTGCAACGTAAATACAGGGGAACACTACAGTTCGGGCCCTTGCAAACACTCCAGAGTACCGTCGATACTGGCGAATGGTAGATGTCTGCACGTAATCGTATCTGGGCGGCGTTAATCTACACAGAACGGATCGATCCATTTTTCCTTTATCAAAATTCACCGGCAACACCCAAAGGCTACTTGATGGCTTATCCACGCCGTCCTGAAGCATTTAGTTGAATTTCTGTTCAGTAGTATTAAACTAGTTTCGCCGATACACAATACGGGCTCTGCTGCAATGGGTCGTGGTTTTCCGATCTCGAAACGATTGGGGACAGTAGTTTTGCTCCGAGAACTCTTATTAAAGTCGAATGGGAAACGTGAATTAAAAAGAGGCTGAGAACCTGCATCCGTTAAGATGAAAGACGATTGACGTGAATAGAGCAAATTAATGGGTTCGGCAAGGAATGAGCTGATGTGGACAATAATGTGAGGCTTAGCGACCTGTTTCTTACAGATGGGAAGAAGCGCGATGGGTTCTATAGTGCCGCGGAAGTCATGATGGCAGAAAGCAGTAGGGAGAAAAAATTGGTTAGAGACCCATAGCGCGGAAAGGAGACCAGAAACGGTGAGCATTGTATAGGGCCTAGGAAGTGCTTCCGCCGCAGAAAAGTTATGCTGGCGTAAAGTCATACAAAGTCACAAGGGAGGCCTACAAGCATAGAGGGGCTGTCGTATTGTAAGTGTCTTCAACGACGTGCACCTTAATAAAAGAATTAGAAGGAGCTGCCTAAGGAAAAGTATATTACAAAAGAGAGAACTCGGCTTAGCGCGAGCCCAATCGATGAGAAGTTCGTGGCGCGAGAGAAAATCGCTACCTTAATTGACAATGTGAGCAGAAAGGCAGAACAAGGAAGCCGAATACATACACTGAGTTTATCATGACAAGCGTGGTGCGTGCTGCTAACGGTGGTGATTGGCTGTCCGAACATTGTTAGCTCGGAAACTGGTGCCTTGTATACTTTAATGACGAAGAAAAAGTTCCGTTTATTACCAAAGTCGCGGCAGGGTTGTCCATCGGCTCTGACAAACAACAATAATTTTCTCAGGTAATCGATGCGTTCTTTGAAAGGTCTTGGAGGGCATAATTTTTTTCTCAGGAACTGCGACACCTTGCTTTCATCCTGAGAAGATTTTGAGTGACTTCGCATCGGAGAGATGGAGCGGCGGCCGGAGAGGCGGACAGTACTGAACGATCAGAGAGAGGGGGGACAATTTGAAGGTGGTTGAAAAAAGGTGAAATAATGATGTGTCGGATTCCAGCACCCAGATGCCTTCGTATGTAGTACTGACACATGGAGTGGTGACTGCAGTGGTGGTCGATGTAAGGCAGCAGTGAAAAGCGACTTGCACGTGGAGTTGAGCTGGCGGTTGAACCCCTCACACGCCGAGGCCAAGGAGCGAGCGCTGTTGTTGTTTTTTTCTCCTTTTCTCCCTTTTTTTCGGCGCGGGCGCGCGGGAGGCTTGGTTTGTTTCGCCCCTTCGCCCCGAGGCGTCGCCAAGAAGCGAATGGCAGATGCATCCTTATCGGCCGGGAACAACAGCAGCACGCTTCTGCGAACCAGAAGAGCGTGTTGTCGGGCTAGTTGTTTCTGCTTAGTATATAAAAGAAATGCGCAATAACTTAGACAGGAGACAGGAAGAAACACATACAACGGTTCACGAGCGCAACTACCAACTGTTTAATAGGGTGAATCAACAACAGCATATATACAGACAGGCAGAGCATGCGTAAAGGTAGAGCAGGCACACACATCACAAACACCGCAATTTTACACAAACGAATCAAGATATGAAACTTCAGCATCATAGATCTGCAATGAAGCATCACTTACGCAGCGATCAGCCGGCTGTGGTTCCCTACCAGGTGTCTCATAACCTGAAGAAAGTGGCCGGTAGGCACCATGTACCTTTGGTGTTCTCAGCCCCCAACAAGCTATCAAAGCTTTGCTGCCGCATTTCTGGCGTTTGTGAAAGGGGCTGCAAAAAACGGCACGGCACCTCCTATGTTAAGTGCGCCACAGGAGTGGTATACAGCTTGCCCCTTTCTTGGGGCTCTTCCTATGTAGGCGAAACTGGCCGCTGCTTTAATGACCGGCTACGGGAGCATGCAAAAAATGTAGACAATAATGATAAAAACTCAAACCTTGTAAGGCACATTTCTTCCTGCATTAGCACGTGTAGGGCGAGATTTGAGATGACAAAGATTCTAGGCAGGAGTACCAATGTGAAAGCCCAGCTTGTCTTAGAGGCCTTCCATGTCAAGAAACTATCTGATCACTGCGTAAGTGATGCTTCATTGCAGATCTATGATGCTGAAGTTTCATATCTTGATTCGGTTGTGTTAAATTGCGGTGTTTGTGATGTGTGTGCCTGCTCTACCTTTACGCATGCTCTGCCTGTCTGTATATATGCTGTTGTTGATTCACCCTATTAAACAGTTGATAGTTGCGCTCGTGAACCGCTGTGTTTCTTCCTGTGTCCTGTCTAAGTTATTGCGCATTTCTCTTATATATTCTGCGAACCACTTTACGGCCAGCTCGTCCAGCGATGTCCCGCCGTGGCGCCAAGCATGGGTGCAGGGAGACGCCGCTAATGAAGCTTTTTGCACTACCACAAGCGCTCACTAAATGTCCTGCAGAAGGCGACAATAGGCGCGACCCTTGGCCCTCTAAAGTAGGCAATCAGCCCAGTGGCCTCCCGCTGTGTCGCGAGGCATTGGGTCTGAGCAACGGCGACTGTACACTGCTATGGGACAGTGCCCCCCCCCCCCATTTTCCTCGAACGGGACGGCTGGGTGGTCTAGTCTCCAGATCCCCCGCGGCGTTTCTTTCACAAAGGCGCCAGCTGCAAGGTCGCGTCGCAAACACGCTGAGGGGGGGAGGCAAAGACAGGCGCCGTGTGAGAGGCTTTGGGGACCAGCGAGTGGAGAGAGTGTGTGTTTTGAATGTTGTATTTTTATTTGGCGTAATTAAGGACCTGGGTCCAAGATTATTCCCAACCCACGGGAGTTGTGGCATGTTTTTAAATAATTTGATTGGCTGCTTCATTTTCGGGACGGATCACCAAAGGTGACCGCTCTTGGGTCTTTTTTGATGTCTGTGTATCAAAAAGTGGTCCTCGGACCATGTTCAACAGTCAAGATGGAGGCTCCGTGCTTAGCACGTATTTACACCCCCTAGGCTTTAACCGAAACGCTCGGTAGGAAAGTAAGGGCCTGTAAAGTGACTTCTCTGTATGAGAGTCTTCATTTTCTTTTAAGTTACAGTTCTCTGTGTGACTTGTTGCTGTAACTTTGCCTATGTATACTATTTTGCTTCTGTAAATATATATTTCCTCTTGACCATCCTCAGATCATCGTCTACTGTTTCCTCACTGCCTGTCGAAGAGAGCTAAACATCACTGGGGCAGCACGACAGGGTTCGGCAACCAGCGACCACGAGCATCACCCAGAGCACCCAGGCCCTGGGAACCCACTAGGCAACAAGCGTCCGCACGTCCAGCCAGAAGCAGCAAGGTGATCCAGGCCCCGAACCAGAGGCAGCGTTCTGGGGAAGGACTCCGACGAGGCTGCGGAACCAATTGACGGAGGCCACAACTGGCGACATCAGCACGGGTAAGCGGGTTTTCTTGCGCTTTGTTGAAGTGGCTATGGCTCAAGTGTAAAGTGGCGTATGATTTTAACACGGAGCATGATGGCGAGCGTAGGCGAGATAGAGACAGGGGGAGATATAACAGATGTCCGCGAGCAGTCGCAGCAAGCGACAACTCAGCCTGTAGCAGGAGCGCTACGTGAAGTAGCGGAGATGTCGGTATCCGATGCGGTTGCAATTCGCCGCATGGAACTAGATTTTGAGCTGGAAAAATTGAAAATTCTTTCACAGGAACGCTAGAGTTACAGAAACTTGGGCTAGATCCAGCGGTTGCAATGGCGATAGCGGGAAGCGGGCAGACGTCTGTAAGGTCAGACATTGACGATCAGCGTCGAATGGGGCCCGATCCAGTCTCCCAATGCTCTAAAGTCCTTAAGGGACTGAAGCTGCCGTGTGACACGGACGTGCCGTTATGGTTCGAGGGAGTCGAGAGAATTTTCACGACGTACAAGGTGCCAAACGAAAGCCGCGTTCACTTAATCATGCCAGCACTAGCTGAGCGTGTCAGGTACCTTCTCCGTAACCTCGGGGACGATGAGTGTGGCAGCTACGAGGCGGTAAAAACAGCCGTTTTAATGTAGCTGAAGCTTAACCCCTCAGAATACCTCGAACGCTTTGAGCGCGCGACGAAACGCCGCGATGAAACTTGGGCGCAGTTCACCTCGCGCACTTTCAGTACTACCTTCGGTCACGGGACGTAGAAACCAAAGACGACCTGGTATCATTGATCATCGCAGAATGCATAAAGGGCAGCTTGATTCCTGAGGGATTAGAGTATGTGCGTCTTCGTGAGGAGGAGAGGTGGCTAAAACCGGATGAAATATCCGACGTTCTCCAAACGTTCGAACAGGCTAAGGGCAAGGGACGGACAGCGAAACAAATTGTTGTGTATGCGGAAAAACCGAAGGGACCCCCGCAAGCGGCGAACAATGATATCAAACGGCCAATTAGTGTTATGAGTGCCACGCATCTGGCCACCGAGCCAATGAATGCCCTCGCGCTTCACAAAACGTGCAGAAGAAGGAGAAACGCGCTCGAGCTCAAAAAGTAGCTGTAGCCAACATAAAGGCATGCGAAACACCGGCGTCAGTAACCTCCCAGACAACCCTAGCAGTAGAGATGAAAACGCCCCAGTCATTCGACGAGGTACGCAAATCGAAGCTACAGCAGGTGGAGATTGAGTGCGCAGGAATACCGGCGACAGCTATAATTGATATCGGTAGCGAGATAACCGTGGTTAGGGAAGGCCTCGTGCCAAGTATATGTCGGGAGCCATCTGGCTCGATAAAGCTAGTTTCGGCTTTTGGGGAGACGGTTAACGCAAAACTGGTCACTCTTGCGGTAAGCATCAGGCGGCCCACCGCACACATAGCAGGGCCCGAAGTAGTTGACGTTGTATGCGCGCTTTGTGATAAGCTGGCGGAGGGAGTGGATTGTTTGCTCTCCAGGGAGGATTGGGAACTGCTTTCGGAGATAGACAGTCGTTACGAGGCACTTGTTATGAATAAGGCCTGCCCTCTGTCTGAAGCAGTTAACGCGTCACCATGGCGGAGCAGAGCGCAAAGCTGAGCTCTACAATCACACGAGGAGCAAGCGGCGGGGCCTGAGGCAGACAAACTAATGATTGGTGAGCAGGGTGTGGCGACGGAACAGCCCTGTGAAGTAGATCTGGAAGAAAGCGAGAAGGAAGATGTAATATCGATCCAGGATGACACGGATGCAGCCATAAAACAGCGCCAGGTTTTCAGATCCGACCAAGTATCAGACGAAACCTTAAAGAAAGCGTGGGCTGACGCAAAGGCAGGGAAGGCGGGCATGTTTGTTTCAGACGGCTTGTATCACTGGGACTCGATATCCGGTATCAAAGTGAAGCAGCTTGTGCTCCCCCTTAGCAGGCGTGAAGAGGTTTGCGCATGAGTCCATTTGGGGAGGCCATTTGGGGCCACGGAAGACAAAGACCAGAATTAAGTACAGCTTTTTCTGGCCAGGCTTAGAAGGGGACGTAACTCGACAGTGCAGGACATGTCACGGCTGTCAAGTCCGATCAGACAGGCGAATTAAAGATAGGGTTCCCATCACACCTCTCACCAGACCCGACCATTCGTTTCAGGTCGTAAATGTCGATATAATCGGGCCGCTCGATGTTCCGTCGAGCAGGGGTCATAGGTACACTCTCTGCCTCGTTGACTTGTGCACGCGGTGGCCGGATGTAGTCTGTTTGCGATCCGTAACCGCTAGGGCAACATGCGACGCCTTGCTTACGATTTTCAGCCGCACAGGCATACCTGAGGTAGTCTGTTCAGATCAGGGAACGAACTTCACGGCGCAGCTGACGCGTGAGATGGTAGCAAGACTGGGATGCGCAACGCGTTTTTCGACTCCTGAGCATCCGGAGAGAAACGGGACAGTGGAAAGGTGGAACCGCGTTTTGAACATGTTGTACCATGTTATTGAGAAAGATCCCAAGAACTGGGATAGACTGGTCCCGTTCGTTCTCTGGGCGTACAAGGAAGTGCCCCATGACACTACAGGCGTGGCGCCATTCCGGCTCTTATTCGGTAGAAACCCTATCGGACTGCTGGCAATTCTGCAGCGAACATGGACAGGCCAGCAACCCCTTCCGAACACACTCAGGGTAGAATACGCGAAGTATTTGCGACAGCTACGCGAGCAGCTAGAAGTAGCAGCAGAAGTAGCGGGTTTCACGTCGAGCGCACGTCAGGGAAGTTATGCGCAGGCGTATAACAGGCGCGCACTGAGCAGTACGTTTGTCGTCGGAGACCAGGTATTGCTCTTTGACACAGACCCTGGCAGTAAAATGGCCCCCAAATGGCTCGGTCCATTCGTCGTAACCGCGCAAGAGAGGCAGAACTCGTACAGAATCGACAAGGGAAAAAAGGCTACAGCGATAGTGCATGCGAACAGGCTGCGACACTACTACGCACGTGTCAGCCATGTCGGAGTAGTTTTCGAGGAAGACGAGGAGTTTGGTGAAATCGAGTACAGCCGTCGGTCTGTGCCTGAGAGATGTGGTGGTTGTCTGATAGATGCGGAGAAACTCGCACACCTTCCTACTCAGGACCGCCTCGAGATTTCGGAGGTGTTTGCCGCTTACGGTGACTTGTTCAGCGAAACGCCGGGAGTCGCACGAGTTGGGGCACATAAGATAGAGCTGCATGAAGGCCACCAGCTCAAACGCACTTTCCTATATCGCATGCCGGAGTTATTAAGGAGTGAGGTGAGCCACCAGGTAAACGAGTTGCTAGACATCGGGCTGGTGTATCCGGTGGAAAGCGAGTGCGCCCATCCCGTTGTATGCGTGGGTAAGAAGGATGGATCGGTGCGCATGTGTGTTGACTATCGCGCTTTAAACGCAGCGACACGGACGGATGCCTTTCCAATGTCACCCCCTAAAAAGCTCATCATGAGGGCGGGCCGCGCTAGGTATATCACTATTATCGACTTGCGACGCGGATACTGGCAGGTGCCGGTAGCTCCGGAGAGCCAACATCTGACCGCCTGCGTAACTCAAGAGGGACAATATTGTTACGGTACGCAATGAAAGAGACGATGACGAAGTGCTGCACTAGTAGAGAAAGACGACGCTGCAGCTACGTCTGGTTCTCCTGTGAGTGTGTCCCTGACGGTGAACTGTTGCGGCTACGACGTACCATCGCCTCCTAATATCTCGACGTGCCTCGTAACATCTTGGTGGAGGTGCAGGGTAGACACCAATACCACAAGCTGGACCTCCGTAGTGGCCGCCAACTTGGTGCTAGCACTATGCAGTCCGACGCAGCTACCTCTACAGCGGCACAACCAGCGCCCACTGCCGTCGTTGCGCAGCCTCGTGATCCGGGAACCTTTTGCGGCACCGACGACATCGACGTCGAAGACTGGCTCACTATGCACGAGCGAGTCAGTAAGCGCAACCGATGGGACACAACGTTGATGCTTGCAAATGTCATTTTCTACCTGGCTGGTACGGCGCGCGTCTGGTTCGAGACGCACGAAGAAGATCTAACATCCTGGGACATGTGCAAAGAGAAGCTTCGGGATCTCTTTGGCAAGCCAATCGGACGCAAGCTCAGCGCTAAAAAGGACCTGGCATAGCGAGCACAGTCGTCGACCGAATCATATCTGTCGTACATACAAGACGTAATAGCTCTATGCCGCAAAGTGAACAGCGCCATGCCCCAGTGTAACAAGGTGAGCCACATCTTAAAGGGCATTGCTGACGACGCTTTTAACCTTCTATTTTGCAAAGATTGTACGATGGTCGACTCCGTCCTCGAGGCATGCCGGCGGTTTGAGCAAGCTAAACATCAACGTATTGCTCCCCGCTTCGACCGCTTTCCAAACACAGTTGCTACGTCTTCGTGCGAAGATCTGCCAACATTGCAGCAGCCGTCCCATGAGCCAAACTTGACCAGGATCGTTCGCAGAGAGCTGGAGGCAATGGCCCCCGTCGCATTCAAACCTCAGCCGGCGGATGCTACTATAGCACTGATCCAAGCTGTCGTTAGCCAAGAATTCGCAAACGTGGGCCTTAATGCGAACGTAAGCCTCAGCTCTGGTCAGCCGTCCGCATAGCCATCTGTGCAGCCCACCGTTCCGGTGGTAGCTGCTGCGGCTCCGACTGCGCCCCTCCCGACGCGATACCCCGAATCTACCCGACGCTACCGCAACCCAGAAGAATGGCGAACCTTGGACAACCGACCCATCTGCTTCAACTCCTCACGTGCCGGCCACATTTCTCGCCATTGCCGCAGCCGTTGGGTTCCGCCACCTCCACCTCGCTACTATCATGATCGCAGCACCGCCTACTGACCACACCCAATCTCTCTCCGTGATACGCCCTCTCGTGACTTTAACCCGCCATCCCCGCGCATGTTCAGCCGATCGCCGTCTCCCCAGACCCGCCGTTCCCGCCCGCCCCTACCTCACCGTTCCTCGTCCCCTCACATCTCTGGCCCGCTCCCGGAAAACTGATCAATGCACTCCCGGAGGTGAAGCTGCATTGACGACCCGGCCTGAAAATCCTCTGCTGACCCTCGCTCATCGCCGCAATCTTCTAGATATCTGTGTAGATGGTGTGCCTGTTACCGCCCTCATTGATACTGGTGCCTAAATTTCTGTCCTCAGCTCTTCGTTTCGCCGCCGACTCAAAAACGTTGTCACACCCGCCTCTTCATCAGCCGTTCGTGTCGCCGGTGGAGGCGTCGCTGCCGTCGTGGACTTTGCACTGCACGCGTGGCCATTTGTGGTCGAACTACCCTTGTGCTCTTCACTGTAATCGACCGCTGCCCTCACGATGTGATCCTCGGCATCGACTTTTTAACGGCGCACTCTGCCCTGATTGATTGTTCAAGTGGCCTCCTTCGCTTTGACCTGCCTTTTGCTCCGACCGCACAGATATCAAGCCACGCCTCTGCTCCGTCGAGTTTGTTCGCCTACCGCCCGAAGCTGCCATGCATGTTCCTTTGGCCCCGTTTCCTGCTATTCCTGACGGTACATACGTCACTTGTCCAATCACCGAGGTTTTTCTCCACCGTAACGTCATGCTCCCTCACACTGTCCTGACCGTCAAAGATAACAGAACCTATCTTCCCGTCCTTATTTTTAGCCGCTCTGTCCAAGTTTTGCCCCATGGCATTGCACTCGCTGACTTGCTTCTGTTGGCTGACTGCGAAGTTTCTGCCCTCAAGCCAATGCCTCTGTCTGAACCCCCCGTATCAGCGCCTCGTTCGACCCTTTTTACTTCCATGATAGCACCGGATTTGACACCTCAGCAAGCCGGTACTCTCTCCGACCTTTTGCTTTCGTACAAGGACATTTTTGATTTTGCCGACCGACCTTTGGCCCAGACATCTGTCGTTACCCACCGCATCAATACTGGTGATGCCAGCCCTATTCACAGAAGGTCTTATCGAGTCTCTCTTGCTGAGTGCCACGTGATACAGAAGGAGGTCGACAAGATGTTCACAAATAATATTATTGAGCCTTCCTGCAGCCCCTGGGCGTCTCCTGTCTTTTTAGTCACAAAGAAAGATCAAACTTGGAGATTCTGCGTAGATTACCGCCACCTCAATCAGATCACTAAAAAAGACGTTTATCCGCTCCCGAGAATTGACGACGCCGTCGACTGCTTGCATGGTGCCAGCTATTTTCCTCGATCGACATGCGTTCCGGCTGCTGGCAAATAGCTGTCGACGAACGCGATAGAGAGAAAACCGCATTTGTCACCCCTGACGGACTATACCAATTCAAGGTCATGCCATTTGGCCTCTGTAACGCTCCTGCGACCTTCGAGCGCATGATGGACTCGCTTCTCCGTGGCTTCAAGTGGACAACGTGCTTATGCTACTTAGATGACGTTGTCGTTTTCTCTCCTACGTTCACAAGTCACCTTGAACGGCTTTCTACGATACTGGCAGTCTTTCGCCGCGCCGGTCTTCAACTCAACGCAGAAAAATGCAGCTTCGGCCGCCACCAGATCAAACTCCTGGGACATTTGGTTGACGAAAATGGTGTGCAGCCCGACCCTGATAAAGTTCGTGCAATCCGCCAGTTCCCTACACCACGTAATACAAGTGATGTGCGAAGTTTTCTCGGGCTCTGTTCCTACTTCCGTCGCTTCATTCGGAACTTCGCTGACCTAGCACGTCCCCTTACCTCCCTTTTGCAGAAAAACGAGCATTTCTCGTGGAGCCGTGAACAAGCTCAGGCCTTCACAACGCTCATTTCCGCGCTCACCGCTCCTCCTGTACTGGCACACTTCGACCCGTCTGCGCCTACAGAACTGCGCACCGACGCTAGCGGACATGGTATTGGCGCCATCCTTGCCCAGTACCAGCACGGCCACTCTCGTGTGATTGCCTATGCCAGCCGCCTTCTATCTCAGTCCGAGCGCAATTATTCCATTACGGAGCGCGAATGCCTTGCACTTGTTTGAGCGTTGAGCAAATTCCGCCCTTATTTGTTTGGGCGGCCCTTCAGCGTAGTGACGGACCATCATGCTTTGTTTTGGTTGTCATCACTTAAGGGCCCTACTAGCCGCTTAGGTCGCTGGGCCTTGCGATTACAAGAATACACGTTTACTGTTGTGTACAAGTCAGGCCGCCTACATCAAGACAACGACTGCTTGTCCCGCCACCCCGTTGACCCTCCTGAACTTCCTGACAATACTGCTGACGTCTGCGTTTTGTCCATTTTCAACTTTCTCCACATCGGCCTCGAACAGAGTCGTGATCCTTCCCTGCGCCCCATTATTGATCACCTGCGCAACGACAGCACCGATCCGCCCATCAGTATGTTTTTGCTGCTTAATAACACATTATACCGACGCAATATTCGCCTAGATGTTGGAGTCCTTTTGCTTGTTGTCCCGACGCATCTACGCTCTGCTGTTCTTGCGCACCTTCATGATGCTCCTACAGCAGGGCACTTAGGAGTGTCCCGCACATACGACAATGTTCGACGGCGATTCTACTGGCCTGGCCTCTACCGCTCTGTTCGTCGCTACGTCGCCGCCTGTGAGCTGTGCGAGCGCAGGAAGACCCCGTCTCTTCACCCTAGTGAGCCCCTGCAACCACTCGCAATTCCAACTGAGCCCTTTTCTCGAGTTGGTCTCGACCTGCTCGGGCCATTCCCCACGTCGACTTCAGGGAACAAATCGATTGCCGTAGCGACCGATTACGCCACCCGGTATGCCATAACCAGAGCGATCTCCACCAGCTGTGCCTCCGACGTTGCAGACTCTTTTGCATGACGTCATCTTGCTTCATGGTGCTCCTCGTCAACTGTTCACCGATCGCGGTCGCTGCTTCCTTTCTAAAGTTGTTAATGACCTTCTGCGCTCATGCGCTACGCGCCACAACTTCACAACGGCCTACCATCCACAAACGAACGGTCTTACTGAGCGCCTTAATCGTACCCTGACCGATATGATGTCAATGTATGTTTCTGACCATCACCGTGACTGGGACATCTCTTTACCTTTCATAACATTCGCTCATAACTCATCACGGCATGATACCGCCGTATACTCTCCCTTTTATCTACTCTTCGGCCGCGACCCTCTACTTCCCTTCTACACCTTACTACCTCTTGACGATTCCTCCTGCAGTTACACTTCTGATGCCATCGCCCGCGCGGATGCCGCCCGTCATATTGCTCGAGACCGGCTTCGTGCGTCCCAGCGTTCTCAAAAGCACCGTTACGATCTCCAGCACCGTGACGCCTACTACCCTTCTGGCTCCCTCGTACTCCTCTGGCTCCATGCTCGACGTGTAGGCATGTGCGAGAAACTTCTGCCCCGCTACGTGGGCCCTTACCAGGTCTTTCGGCAACTTACCGACGTGACGTACGAGATTATCCCTGTGAACCGCCACTCTCCGGCAAACCATCATCCAGAAGCCGTGCATGTCGCCCGTCTCAAACCTTATATCTCGCGCTCACCTGTGTTGTCTACGCACTGGGACTGTGCTTCTTCGGGGGGGGGGGGGGGGTATTGTTACGGTACGCAACGAAAGAGACGATGACGAAGTGCTGCGCTAGTAGAGAAAGACTACGCTGCAGCTACGTCTGGTTCTCCTGTGAGTGTGTCCCTGGCGGTGAAAAAAGCGTTCAATAGTCACACCATTAGGTTGGCATCACGGGATAGACATCTTGCAGCCTGAAAGTCAGTGGGGGCTTCGCTCGTAGTAGGGCTTCATTCGCACCACATGCACAATGTCACTGTACTTGCCGTTGTGAGTTGAATGAGCCGGCGAGGTTGATACAACTTCATACGTTACGACGCTGAGGCGGCGGACAACAAGGTAGGGGCCGAAGTAGCGGCGCAGTAAGTTTTCGGGCAGCCCGCGACGACGAACGGGCGTCCAGATCCACATATAGTCGCCCGGGTTGTAGGTAACATAGCGGCGTTAAAGGTTGTAGGGGTCAGCATCGATCTGCTGCTGGCGGTGAATACGCTGTCTGGCCAGTTGGCGCGCCTCTTCCGCGCGCTGAACATAAGTGGCGACATCGACGTCAAGTTCAGTATCACTGTGAGGGAGGTCACTCTCGCGATACATTAGTGGTGCGGGCGGAGTCTGACTTTGGACTCCATCTTACCTTGTCAGGGAGGTCCACGGGTAGCATAGCATCCAGGGAGGTGGTTACGTGGCGACCGAAGACTAGTTCAAACGGAGTGAACCGCGTCGTTTCTTGTTGCGCGGTATTATATGCGAATGTTGCGTATGGAAGAATTTGGTCCCATGTTTTATGCCCGACATCAACATACATGGAAAGCATGACAAAGAATACGGCGACTTCAGCAGCAGTACCGCTTGCAAGTGACGCAGTTTCAGCGTACCGCGTCAAGTAATCTGTCGCGACCACAATCCACCGTTTTCCAGTGGACGATTTCGGAAAAGGGCCGAGGAGGTCTATGCCAATTTGCTGAAAAGGGGTCTTTGGGGGTGCTATATCCCGCAGAAAGCCAGCTGGCCTCAGAGGAGGAGATTTGAGCCGTTGGCAATCACGGCATGTTGCTACGTATTTACGCACTGATGGTAGTAAATTGGGCCAGTAGTACTTCAGCCGAATCTTTGCCAGTGTGCGTCATATCCCCAAGTGGCCGGCGCATGGTTCATCATGACAAGCGCTCAAGATTTCGGGCCATAACTGGGATGGCACAACAAGCAGAAAAGTCTCTCTGGTGCTGTCAAAGTTGCGCCTGTAGAGCACTCAACGCCGTAGAGTTAAGGACCGCAGCCCACGACGGATCAAACGGAGTACACTAGCATTAACACCCTCCAGGTACTCAATGAGTGGCGACAACTCAGAGTCGGTCCACTGAAGTTGCCCCATACGAGAGATGCTGACGGCACAAAGGATAGCACAATCTTCGGTGATGTCTTGCGTAGCCGGTTCCACGGGTGCTCGTGATAAACAGTCTCCGTCTTGGTGCTGCCGGCCCGACTTATAAGCGACTGTCATGTCGTACTCATGTAACCGGAGGCTCCACCTGGTCAACCGTCCAGAAAGATATTTAATGCTGGCTAGCCAGCATAGTGAGTGATGATCACTGGCAACACGAAACGGTCACCCGTCGATACATGGTTGGAACTTACTCAGAGCCCAGATGACGGCAAAGCACTCTTTTTCTGTCGTCTAATAGTTCCTTTCCGGACAAGTGCACGGCTCGCGTAGGCGACGACTCGTTCTGCACCATCCTGCCACTGTGTGAGGATCGCTGCGAGGCCGACATTGCTGGCGTCAGTGTGGATATCTGTGTCTACATTCTCGTCAAAATGAGCTAATATCGGTGGACTTTGCAGGTGGGGACGGAGTTCCTTGAAGGCTTCGTCTTGGGCACTCCCCCATAAAAAGAGTGTGTCACCTCGAGTCAAGGCTGCCAATGACTCAGATAGGCGAGAATAGGAGCAGACGCTCAGAAAACGTCGGAGTGCCTTCGTTTCGGTTGGGCGTGGGAGACTGGAGACGTCGAAAGTCTTGTCAAGATCTGCGAGAACACTTTGTGCGCTAATCACATGTCCCAAGAAACGGAGGCTTCATAGTTGATTGCGCAGACTGGAGAGCTTGAAGGACAATGCGCAATCGCTGCAAGTTTTATTTGAAACTAGAAGAAAATATGACTATGTCGTCTAGGTACACAAAGCATAACTGCCACTGCAGACCAGCAAAAACAAGGTCCATCATGCATTGAAACGTGGCCGGCGCAGAGCAGAGCCCAAACGGGAGCACCTTAAATTCATACAGACCGTCGAACGTCACGAAAGTTGTTTTCTCGCGGTCTCGCTCGTTCACCTCGATCTGCCAATATCCGCTTTTCAGATCTAAGGAAGAGAAGAACCTGGCGTCTCGGAGTCGGTCAAGCGCATCATCGATCCTGGGTAGTGGGTACACGTCCTTTTAGTAACCTGATTCAGTTTCCTTAAATCAACGCAAAATTGTAACCTGTTGTCTTTCTTTTTCAACAGGACGACCGGCGACGCCCACGGACGTGTTGAAGGTTGTATAACATCGTCTGCAAGCATTTCATCGACTTGCACTCTAAAATCCTCCCGCTCTTTAGGCAAAACATGATATGGACGCTGACAAACTGGGGGCGTGGCTGAATCGATGACGATGCGATGCTTGGCTACCGGCGTACGTCCGAGCTTGGAGCTCGTCGCGAAGCAATCTTTAAAATCAAGCAGCAGGGACGACAGAAGGCTCTTTCGATGAGGTAACAGACCCGGGTTGATTTTAACCTTCTAAAGGGCGTTGTGTGCCGCGGCATCGTCATGAAGATTCATCTCCACGGGGCACAGATTCGGGAACCCATCTACATCGTGAAGAAAGTCGACAGCCGTTCTCTTCTCGAGGTGTTGAATTTCATTGGTTAAATTGGTCAGGAAAACTGTCGCATAGCCGTCATTCAGGTCGACAAAACCGCGCGCAATAGCCACTCCCTTCTCGAGCAACAGCGAAGGGTTACTGTCCGCAATACCTTTGTAGTCGTGAAACCAGTCGTTCCTAACACCAGAACACTGTGGCAGCATTGCGTCGTCTTCGACAATACGAAGAGCGTTGACGCCTGGGTTTTCTGATTCACTGTGCACCGAGGCTTGCTTTGTGAAAAATGTGACTCGCGCCTTGTGTAGGTCGATCACGGCAAAGTTTGCGTGTAGAAAACAAGGCCCAGGATCAAATCCCTCGAACACTCGCGCAAGACGACGAATTCAGCGACGTAGACAAAACCGCGGATGCCGATTCGCTCTGTGCACCTTCCGGCCGGGATAATGAGGTGACCTCCAGCCGTTAGAATGCTAGGGCCCAACCACGGTGTCAAAACTTTGCTCAAGTCCTGGGGGAGGGCATGGCTCATCACTGAATAATCTGCCCCAGTATCAAGTAAAGCGATAGCGTCAGTACCGTCAATTGTCGGCGTCTCAGCGAGGACTTGGGGAACGATAACGCCGAGGAGATGATGATCTAGTCATAACGGCCGTATGTTCCAGGCCTCTGACGAGCCGACAGGTGAGCTTCGATTTCGAATGGCCGTTCGCCGTTCCGTGGGCAAGGATCGTCGGGCGTGAAACCGCGCAGGCCTTCTCGGCAATATGAGCAGGCCCTGTAAAGATGACCCGCCTCACCACAGTGGTAGCAGAGGGGGCGGCTGTCCGGTGTACGCCACGCATCACATTTCCGTGTCCGCTGATAGACTGGTCAAGCAGGCACACGGGGAAGACCAGGCTGCTGCACTGTTTGAGTGGCGGTATTCACGTCGTAGACTGGTGCTGGCGCCTGACAGAGGACAGCTGCATGTGTAGGTCTGACCTCAGTCTGTCTAGGAATCTCAGAGACTTCTTGCTGCTGCGATGCCACGCGCCCCTCGTCCCAACGACTTCAGACAGCGATGTTACAGACGGCGCGCTGGGAGACAGCTTTAGGGCTTGTAATTCCTCTCTGATGATCGACCTGATTAGGTCACGTATAACGGCTACGTCACTCCCTAGCGGCATCCAAGAAATAGCGGGTCCAAGCGCGCTTAAATCTCGATTGTCACGTCCATTGCTCTTGCTAACTGAGCTAAATCAGTGGTTTCCCAACCTTCTACTTCCATGAGTGATAATTTTGTATGCAATCGAGCCTTAAGAGTGTTCGCTAGCGCTAACCTCATCCATATCAAAGGTGGGGGAGGGAGGGGGGGGAGGAGGTGGAACGTCCTGTGTTACAACGATTGTCACATTCACCATGATCGAAATGGAGGGTAGAATTTGTGCGTAAACCCTCCTGCGGTACCTGTGGTTTGTAGCTGCCTACCCAAAAACCTCGACAAGGTATTTTTGGGGCTGGAGTAATCTTCTGCTACCTATCGCTTGAGTAATGCCATAACCGAGACCCTCACAAGCTAATAAGCAGAAAATTGAACGAGAAGTGAGGGGCGCTTTATAATTATTGTGTAAGAATATACGTGATTTTGGCACTCTCCCCCGCTGTGTGCAAGAGCGGCGACTGCTGCGGCCAAAATATTGTTACGAGAAGACGAGGACGAAGTGTTTCCTCCCTTAATAATAAGATAGGAATAAGAAGCGGGCGGCAGGCTGGTTACGCGACGAAGGTGATCCCGTGCTAGCTACAGCAAGAAGGCTACTCAAAAGCGGTCCTGGGAGTCTCCAAGGTGTTCGGTGCCTGGTGCTCCTTCGTGGTGAGGCCTTCCCACGTTCAGGGGGGTTTTTGGTCAGGGTTCAGGCTAGCTTTATAGGATTTAGTAATGTAAAGGTGTCATTACCTTGCGCACAGGCATGTCTTTCACCCCCCCCCCCCCCCCCAGGAGTGGGCTCGGCAGACTGGTTCGCCAGCCTGCCGATTAAAAGCTTGCCTCTGGAATCATTTGCTAAAAATGGTGTCGATGTGATTTCTGTCGCACTCATACTGATAGGCGCGGGAATGCTGAAAATGAAAAATCCGAAAACTATTCAGCAGCAACTCAAGAGTCTGACGGATCACTACCTTAATATCTCCGAGGTGCGACCTTTCGGGAGACGAGGTATAGTTTGCAAATCTGCAAACATTAATTGTGTAACAGATTTGCTACGCTGCAGTTCTTTTACCTCGATTCCTGTCAAAGCCTTTATTCCTAGCTGGCTTGCAGTAAGGGTATTGTGCGTGGAGTGGATCCTGCATCTACTGCTCAAGAAATTTTTGAGGAATTTCAGGACGCAGGAGCTGGTGTTCTTTCAGTGTATCGCTGCTCTCGCATGGTGGCCGGGGTGCGTGTTGCTAAAGAATCAGTTATGACAATTTTTGCCGGTCTCATGTATCCATCTGAGTTAAAAATTTGGCCAATTATTTATCGCATTCACCCGCTATGTCCTCGCCCCCTTCAATGTACCAACTGTTGGCGATTTGGACACAGTGGAAGTGCGTGTAAGTCTGCGACAAGATACAGGGTGTGTGGGGAAGGACACTCTTCTAATAGCTCTAGCGCTGCAAAACCTAGCTGTTGTCTATGTAGTAACGAACACTCGGCTGATGACACCAGTTGTGAGAAACGTTCTCAGGAGCAGGCGTTACTAGAATTAATTAAAGAGAATCGTTGCTCTCGAGCAGATGCTTATTCCCTTCTTGATCGGAAAAGGCACACTTATGCCAACTGTGTGCGCCCTTCTACTCAAGACTTTGAGGCCACGTTGTCTACCGCAATTGTAAAAACGGTTGAAAAAGCCCTTTCGGGCGTGGCATAGCCTCCTTTATACTCTGTGTGCCTGTCAACGCGCCGCGCGAACAATAGAGCGACGCCGTCGAGTAAAATTGGGCGGCGCTGCCGTTCCCCTCGCTGAGGGGAGCGGCAGCGCCGCGGCCTTGTCGAGCGGCCTTGTCGAGTGCTTCAAACGGACGCTCACGGACATGTTATCTATGTATGTCTCGCATGATCACCACGACTGGAACCTCTCGCCGCCATATGTGACCATTGTCTATAATTCTTCCAAGCACCACAAGACGGGTTATTCAACCCTTTTTCTGCTCTTTGGCACGAACCGCTCCTTACCTTTCGACACTCTAATCCCGCCTGCTGGCCGCCCCATAACCATCTAAGCACGTGACGCCATTGCTAAAGCCACTGAAGCGCGCCACGTAGCCCGTCGTCGAACCCTCGCCACTCAGACCTCCCAGAAGTTTGCGTAAAATAGGTGACACCACCACGTATCATACGACGCTGGGTGCTTGGTTCTATTATGACCTCCTGCATGTCGCGTTAGCCTCTCAGAGAAACATGTCCCCCTACAGTGGCCCTTATCGTGTGGTGCGCCAAGTCACTAATGTGACGTACGAACTTGTCCCCCTTGTGCCTGCGTACTCCTCATCTCACCCTACTTCTGACATTGTACATGTTTCCCGGCTTAAGCCATACCAGCTCATGCCTTATTTAGTGGTCTAGCGCCGAGGCGCCATTTATATCACTGGGGGTAATGTTACGAGAAGACCAGGACGAAGTGTTTTTCTTCTTTTGCCTCTCGGCAAGCTAGGAGACGAAGTGAGACTGTTCTCCGCGGTGCTCATCGCTGCTATGCAAGTTGCAGTCTTGTATATATGCTCTAAATAGTTTTAGTCTTCTCGTAATGATATGTTCCAAGGTCATCATCGTAACCTGTCGCTAAGATAGATGAGCGCTGCGGAAGCAGGGCCCATGCTTGGCGGCACGGTCTGGCTTGGTGCCCGACTGCGTACGCGTTTTTGCGATGTTTTGAAGTTTGCGGCGGCACGTGTGTTCTGTTTGAAACGCAGTTTTTGGTGTGTGTGAAGATCTAGTGTTTGGTTATTGTCGGGAAAGTCGCCTATAGCAGATGAGTGTGCGCAGACGATGATTTTTATAGCGAGAGCTACGTTGGACGAACTTCCGAAATTTTTCCATGCCTGTTCGTGCCTGTCCTTGAAAAGAAAAAGAACAAGAGAAAGAGGAAGAAGAAAAAGAAGGACAACAAAGGAAACTAGCAAAGCAAGATGACAAGAAGAAGAAAAAGAGGAACGAGAAAAGTAGAACAACAAGAAGAAAAAAAAAGAAATGGAAGAAATAGAAGAAGAAGGAGGGGCAAAGATGAGAAGGAAAAAGACGAAGGAAAGAAGGAGAAGAAGAAGTAGAAGGGAAATAAGACAGACTACTCGGTAGTTGGTAGAGGCGAACGACAACAGCGAGTTGCTAGACAGAAGGTTCGTTTGAACGTTGTGATGGCAGTGTGCCCCGGAGTTCGATGTAGAGACGATGTAATAACACTAAAACCTCTATACACCCAAATGAGAATGAGCAATGACGGGAGGCAAGGGGTGTTTATACGTGAAGTGATTACCTTATAGTGAAAATAAAGCTGAAGCCATAGAGTAAACTACTATGTTGTGCAAAAGCCATGTCTTTACTTTCAAGCGGAAGCTAAGCGTAGCCATTCAAATTCTCCTTGCGTACCTCGAGGTTTAACCAAAAATCCAAACAAGAGCACAGGTGTTTTAAGACGTGCTTTCAATAGGAAGTTTTGTAGCACATTCAAGCGACAATTATTCATGACAAAATATTGGGATCGCGAGTACAATGTGACTTGAAAAGGTTGAGGGTATGGCCATGTATATCACAATGCTCGAGTTAGCAAAGAGGATGTTATGATTTAATGTATAAAACGCCTTACTAATATGTACAAAAATTTCACAACTAAGATTTTTAGAATCTATTTGTCCTAATACATATTATTTTGGTCATGTAAATCAAGCTCCATAGACCTATCTTCGTTAAATAATAGTTTTCATTTGTAATACAGTATTTTAGATGAAACTAGTGCGTTATAAAATGAATTATACGTTGTAGTCTCGGAAAAGAACAGTAATACAGGTATATGCTCTCTGCTCTCTGCTGCCTTCAGACACTCTGTTCAGGTTAAAACGTTTTTGCTGATTTTGCACAATGATAACCTAGTTTATTTATTTCTTCTTCCTTCAAGCCAAGGAACACTGAACTTGCTAACGAAGTTGATAGCCTGAAAACAGAAGCGGAAGATTTGCGGAACAGCCCCTTCATTATAGTGTCCATTCTTAGCATGTGAAAATGCAGCCAGCGTATTTTGTAGAGGAGAACAAACACCTGAATGGCTCAAATATTCAAGTGGCGAAGAGAGCGACTGAACTAGACTAGGAGCAAGCAAGAACTAGCAAGATCCAGGAATTCCCCGTTACATAGGGCTAGTATTGCTCCGCAATGCTCCACTTCAACGGCGAAAAAGTAGGGTGCCCTATCACTGCCATTGGCCGATGCTGTGCACAGAGCAGCTGCTAAGAATGGACAAAACTTAACGGCTCAATTTTTTTTTTCTCTCGCACATAGAAGGATAAGCCCAGAGGCAAGGCGAGGAAAGCGGGCTTCACTTATACCGAAATCGGTATCAACGTTGGAGTAAATGAAAGTCTTACCTCTCCCCCACGCGCATAAATGATAACCTGACACCTAAAAACAAACCTATTCTTATGCGGGCGCAACACCATAAGTGCAAAAAGGATGTAAATTGTTCTGGGTCGACAATTGCCGCACAAAAGTTAGAGCGACCACTAATAGCCCAGTGAAACGCATTGCAAGTAAGGCTGATCTTGCAATTTCAACTAGAAAAAAACAACAAGGCGCGACCCTTATCATCGCTCACTGCCGGCCTGCTTAGCTGGTCACCCATGCGTAACTGCTGAGTAATGACGGGTATAACTGCGGGTTTGAGAATATTTTTTTTATTACAGGCAGCAGCGGAATTTTATTTACGCGCGATATAAATTACCTAGACGTGGTGCCCCCGTAACTCTCAGGACAAATATATGAGCACCATCAATAACAAAAGTGAATGGAATCAATGATGCCTTGTGTCGACATATATATATTGCCACACACGCCAAGTGATGGTCCTGTACAGGAGGAAGATGAGGGGATGCAGGAGAAGCTGAAGAGGAAGCTGGTTTGGTTCGCTGTGGGTATGCTAACGACCAGCGCATCTAACACCCGCCGTGTAAATAAACCACGTAGCAACTGTGGTGGAGGTGCGGGGTATCAATCACCACGGAACCTCTCCTACCCCGTCGAAGCAGAAGAATAGCTGGGCGACCCCCTCTACTGACGGAGATGGCGCAAGCAGACGTTCCAACGCAGCCATTTCCAACTGCTCAATCGACCACCACACACCCACATCGGGAACCCCGGCACTTTTATGGCAAGCCTGGGACAGACGTGGATGACTGACTGACCCACAACAATCGGGTGAGCAAATACAACCGCTGGGATGCGAGCACCAAGTTGGCGAATGTAGTATTCTTTCTTGAAGAAACGGCGCAAACATGGTTTGATAATCATGAAGCATCCCTTATCACCTGGCATCGCTTCATGGAAGAGATGACAGCGGGATTAGGCAATGCCGATGCTCGAAAAAAGAGCGCCAAACAGACTCTGGCTCAGCGAGCGCAAATACCTTGGGAGACCTGCACAACCTACATAGAAGAAGTCCTCAAGCTGTACAGAATAGTTGATGCTCGCATGACTGAGGAAGACAAAGTGGGCCACCTCCTCAAAGGAATAGCGGTAGACGTATACAGTTTTCTTATTTGCAAGGATGATTTGAATACCACCGCTAATGTTACCCGACACTGCCGCACGTTTGAAGGTTTGAAGCGATGCCGTATCATCCCGAAGTTTGGTTGGCTGCCGAATGTCACAACTGTCGCCAGTGTGGATGTGCCTGAAGCAGCGAGCATGACAGATACAATTCGACATATTGTACGCGAAGAGCTTCGGAGGCATCACAATATTGGGGGTCATGGCAGACCCGTCTACAGTGAAATATCTTCGGCAGACGATCGTCCATCTTCTGCCTGTTATGCTCCCTCTGATACATCTCCTTGGGACATCCGATGCTCTGCTGCTCATGGCCCGAAATCCAACCTGCCACCATCAACGCTTACAACAGCCAGCAAGCTCGCCCTCCTCGTCGACATCCAGGTCATGAAGCGTTCGACCCAAGCCATGATAAGACTTACTCATCAAGTGAATGTGAGCCGCCGGCGTGCTATACCTGTGGAATGATGGGCCACATTTCGCTTTACAGCCGCAGTTCATACCGCCGCCGTCCATACCAGCAGTATCGCCGACAGTGGATGAACTTCCGTACAGGGTTTCTTGCTGACAATGCTGATCCATATAGAAGAGCACCTGGCAGTAATGAGTACATAGCAAAACCTAGCCGACAAGAGCACAGAACGGCGCTGAAACGAAATAATCACAGGCTTGTGATCGCAGCCTGACACCATATCTTGCCGCTCATGACGCTCACCTTCTCCTCGCCACCTCCGGGAAACTGGTGAGTGCGACCGGTGGAAGTAAGGTCGCAAATTATTCTAGCTTACTTATGCCTCTATCCTTTTCAATGTTTAAGAACACAATTAAAGTTTTTGCGGACCATGTACCGTCTGTTGCAGAAGTTTGCGGCCCAACGCGCCGAGCAGAGGAGCAGTATCGCTCCCGAGAGGCGGCGCTGCGCCCGCCGGCGCTGCCTGTGACGCAGCTATAAAGAGTGAGGAGACTTGTTCTCTTCCCCTCATC
>JAJIZL010030202.1:56070-69071 GCA_023969395.1 Amblyomma maculatum
ATGCCTCTGCCCGTTTCGATGTTAAAGAACAGAATTGAAGTTTTTGTAGACGGTGTGCGTGCTATGGCGTTGGTGGACACAGGTGCAACCATTTCTATTATACGCCTTGCTTTTAAAAACAGCCTTGGTCGTAAAGTTATGTTTGGTTGGAATAGAGCGGCGACGCTGTGTGGTGCTGGTGGCGAACCGCTTAACCCACTTGGAGTCTGTTCCGTGAACGTCGTAATTGCCGGCCGCAGATTCCGAGCCGAATTTGCAGTACCAACGCATAACGTCATTCTTGGTCTCGATTTTCTGGAACAATGTGGGGCCACTCTCGACTTTCGCACTGCGGAAATTTCTGTGAATACTCGCTTTGAATCTGCTTTGTGTGAAAATTCGCCGACCAATCCTAGCACGCTTTCGGTTTCGGACGACATAGTTATTCCTGCAATGTCAGCAGAGTTTATACAAGTTGTTCGTTCAAGCTGTACCAGTGATGCCTTAAACGCTGTAGTGGAACCACTCACACTCCACTGCGCGAAGAAAAATATTTTGATTCCCCGTTGCATCATTTCAGTCAGGAGAGGAGTCGCTGGAGAGAGATTTATAGTTGGGAAACGTTGAGGGTCACCGGAGAAGGGGTAGGCAGCGAACGCGATGGTTAGGTGGCATCCTCGAGGCGCTGAAAGTGATGTTATGTGATGTAAGGAAGATAAGATAGTGAGAGACGGGAAAGCGCGGCGTGATATGGTCAATAGGGTCACGAAGAGTCGGATACGACTGAACGACTGAACTGAACTACTCTAATGAACCTGTTGTATTACCACATGGCCTGAAGCTTCCCAACTTTGACGAATATGCTGTTGGATCATTGGCAGTGCTCAGGACAGACAATTCCCAGCCTACCGGATGCTCAGAAGTAGATAAGACAAAATGTATTGCCATGACTAACAAATCCCTGCCAACAAGTGACCGTTAAAGGTTAGTGGAAGTTCTGTCGAAACATGCTGCGGCTTTCGATTTCTCTCTAGGCTCGCCACCACGGATTCCCATTTCCCGTACTCAGCACAGACCCAATACTGGGACTGCTTATCCAATCTGTCAGAAGCCTTATTGTGTATCCCCATCAGAGCGTCAGACGATCAAAGAACAAGATCGTGATATGCTGCATAAGGGAATTATTCAAGAATCATCTAGTCCGTGGGCTGCCCCTATTATATTAATCAAAAAGAAGATGGCACATGGTGATTTTGTGTCGGTTATCGAAGGCTGAACGCTGTTATTAAGAAGGATGTGTATCCTCTGCCACGTATTGAGGACGCCATTGATTGATTGCATTCCGCCTCCCATTTTTCCACAGTTGATCTGCGATCAGGATATTGGCAGATTCCCATGCACCCGGAAGACAAAGAAAAGATGGCATTCATTACTCCAGACGAACTATATGAATTAAATGTGATGCCGTTTGGATTATGCATCGCTCCAGCCACCTTCAAAAGGTTCATGGATGCAGGTTTGCGCGGAGTGAATTGGAGCATTTGTATGTGCTATCTGGGCGATGTAGTAATATTCGGAACTACATTTCGTGACCACAACAGTCGATTAGAGGTTGTCTTGGAGTATATAGAGAAAGCTAGTCTGGTACTCAATTCCAAGAAATATCATGTTGGAGAACGCCAGACAGTAGTATGTGGACATCTCGTAGACAAGGATGGGGTCAGGACTGATCCGAAAAGAACTGAAGCTGTCACTTCTTTTAAACCACTGAAATCACTAAAACAGCTCAGGCGTTTTTTTGGGCTTTGCTCCTACTTCCGGCGTTTTGTGCCGAAGTTTGCTGATCTAGCACATCCACTTGTCTTCTACAAAAAGATGCGCCTTTCAAGTGGACTACTGATTGCGACTTCGCCTGTTGTCAGTTATAATTTATTTTGACATCAGGACCTGTACTACGCCACTTCTGCCCATCAGCGCAAACAGAACTTCACACTGACACCAGCGCAGTCGGAGTTGGTGCAGTCCTCATACAGCGCCACAATGGCAATGAACATGTCGTTGCATATGCAAGCCGTTCTTTAAGCAAGGCTGAGCGCAATTACAAAGTAACTGAACAGGCATTCTTATTTGTTGTTTTCGGTGTTCGACGGTTTCGGTCATAACTTTATAGATGTGCATTTAAAATTGTGACAGACCATCATTCCTTATGTTGCCTTGTAAACCTCCGTGACCCCTCTGGACGCCTTGCGCGGTGGGCTTCGCGCCTCCAAGAATTCAATTTTACTGTGTGTTTTTAGAGTGGCCATAAGCACGGTGATGCTGACTGCCTGTCACGGTAGCCTCTTGAAAGTACTGATTGCGAGAGTGAGATCTTGGATGAATATAGCTGCTACCCCCCGATGTTGGTGAATTCTAGATTGCACAGCGGAACGACCATTCCCGGAACCCTACGACCTCATTCTGCAATCGTGACGGTCTACTATACAGGAAGAACTACTCGTCATTAGGTGCGCGGCTTCTTCTGGTAATTCCTACTAGTCTTAGGTGCCAGGTTCTTCGGGTAATGCACGACGATGCCACAGCTGCACAGTTGGGTTTTGCCTGGGCATTGCACAGGTCTAAGGAACGTTTCTATAGGCCGAATATGAGTCAAAATACTGAACATTATGAGGCCAGGTGCCTCCAGTGCCAGCGTTTCAAACACCCAACCTGCTCTCCGCCGGGGCGTCTACAGTCTATAACGCCGCCAGGAACTCCATTCGAACAGGCGGGAATTCACCTTCTAGGACCATTTTGCCGATCCTCCAATGGCAACCGCTGGGCCATCGTGTACATAGATTTCCTTACGCGGTACTGTGAAACTGCTGCCATACCGTCCGCCACTGTTTCTGATGTCTCGGCCTTCCTCCTACGGCCCATCATTATTCGACATGAACCTCCTCGTGTGCTAATAAGTGACCGGGGGCGACAATTTACGGCAGTAGTTGTAGAAGAACTTCTTCGTCTCTGGTCATACCATTTTCGCTATTCAACTCCTTACCACCCACAAACAAACGGCCTCACCGAACGCACCAATCGTACGCTTAGCAATATGTTCGCAATGTATGTCGACTCCCGCCACAAAAACTGGGATGAAGTCCTTGCGTTTATAACATACGCATTTAACACAGCTAAGCACGAAACGACAGGCTACAGTCCTTTTTTTCTTCTTTACGCGAGACTTCCACGAAGTACTCTGGAAACAATTTTACCTTTATAGCTCCCAGCTGAAATTTCATTAGCGCATACTCTCTCTTTGGCTGAAGAAGATCGCCGACTCGCTAGACTTCGCACTTTCGCCTCCCAGGAACACTACAAGCACCGCTACGACAAGCGTCACCTAGATGTTAATTATGCCCCTGGTGAGTTGCTGTTGCTTTGGACGCCGTTGCGTAAGCGCGGCCTGTCCCAGACACTGTTCCACCAGCGTACTGGTTCTTTCGCTGGGCTAGAACGCATCTGGAACGCTGTGCTGGAACGCATAGTTTATGTGGCCCACATGAAGCACCGCTATGCGTATGACGAACCTTAAGTCGCCCGGCGGGCTTCGTTTGTGAAGGGGGCAGCGTCACGCATGTCCCGCTGTGGTACTGTATTGAAGGAAGAAGAGGGGTTGCAGGAAAAGCTAAAGAGGAAGAAGTAGCTGGTTTGGTTCGCTCTGGGTGTGCTAACGACCAGCGCGTCTAACACCCGCCGTGTAAATCAACCTAGTAACAATATAGACTTCTAACAAAGATAGACTCTTATAATTATTGCATTATTCCTCCCTATTATTTATTGTCGCCTATCGCTGTTGGGTACTAAGAAAAGCAATATACACAAGTTATTAGTTGCCCAGAAATGTACCATTTCATTCTCTGCAAATTTACCAAGAGATTATCATGCCTTTCTTCGGTTAAAAGAATATGTTATTTTGTCTGCGATAATTTGCACCTTACAAATGTTTATGGACATAATGTCATTCCCAGGAGAACCCGTGAATTTTAGCATTTGCAGCTGAAGCCCAGAAGAAAGGTGCTGCTGTACATTCCTTCATGCAGTACTGTAATACATTGAGCGACTATGTAGAAAAGCTATGCAAAGTTGCTGTCTCACTCTCGGCTCACACAACAGCTACGCGTTTATAGATCAAAGAAAATATCTGTGCTCTCTGCTAGCTAGATAAAGAACAAAGTTGATCGATTCGCCGCAGTAAAGATCTGCAAAATAATTTGAAACGTATCGAATTGTTCTCTGTAGGCCTGGTTGTTAGAAGAATGCGCCGTGCTTTTCTAGAGGCTGACATCAACAATACTCACTCAGACAAGATTTGCTTCTCCATAAACAAGTTCTGCAGTAAAACGCTCTCGGTTCAGAGCCAGACAAAGGGAAGAAGCAGAGAGCGTTTCTGGTGTAATATAAAAAATCCGTCTAATGACAGATACTTGAAACCAAGACATCAGCCAGGGAAGTCCAATGCTTTGTTGGCTATAAAGTGAATATAGTTAGGCCGGTTAGTGTTTTCAAGGGCTAAGAAATCTATTGTGGCTACTACGGTCAATGGGCAGATCTAGAATTTGATAATCGTTTACTGAGCCCATTTATTTTTCATTTGCGATCCATTCGAAAGGACGTCAAGATGTAAATATAAAATTGCACATGTTTCGCTCAATTGTATAAACCAGGCTCTTATGCATATAAGAAGTGGACAGCCAGCAACGTGCGGTTCGGCATTGCAAAATAATATCTATCTACTACAACCACAGCACATATTTTCTGTAGTCTAATGTCAAAGGCAAAAGTGTTGAAACAATATTCAAAATTCTGAGGCAAGCCCTACAGCTATATTGTAAGGAAATATTTGATATATCGTAGACGTCATACAAAGGCGTATAACGTATGCGTGAGGATATGCTTGATACTGCTATTGTAGGCGAGCTATTGTAGTGTTTTTTTCTTCTTGAAAAGTGACTTCAGCAGCTCTGCGGCTTTGACGTAATGACTCTAAGTTCTGGGTAGCTAAGGAAAGTTGCTTCAGTTTTCTAGAATACTGCGCCGCTCCCACCGTGCGTCATATGCGCCGCGGGAACAATGCGTTTGACAAAGATAGAAAAGCAGATTTTGCTCTTGTTCATTTTTCTGTCCTACGCTTAAATTAATATCGTATTGGCAGATATAACATGTACAGATGTGATAGGTTAAAGGTACAAAGCCAAGTTATTATGATAGTTTGTAGCAGGTTGTGTTTCAGAGCAGCAAATATGCTAGCCTTACTCGCCAATTGGACGCAGCGAGTATGGATGTCTTTCCTCAAAATTTTATCTTCAATTCAGCCATACAAATGGAGGACTGTGATTTCGGACAGTAAACTGGTGTGGAATGAAAATACCTAATGCCACGTGTTGTTTCATAATATGGTGCTTTTTACGTCCGGCGAAACCGTCGTTCTACCACTTGGTGGCCATTTCCGGGTGTTCCTGAAGTTTATGGTTTGCAAAGTATTAACGCACCTGAGGATTTCTAGAGGCGCTGCCTCCATTAGGTAATTATTTTAAGTTGACAGATGCCCCTACCTTAGCACTTTGAACGAGTTTAAGATTTGGTGTTTTCAAGCATTTTTAGTAGTATAGACTTTAATGATGTAGAACGCTTTCGTGGCTATACCTGAGGCGCCATCATGTGGCCTACAGCGTGCAAAAAATGCGAAAAATGACCTAAATCGATCACAATTATATAAGGTAAATATGCGGTTAATAACAGAAAGATACGAATAATAATTATAGTCGGAAAAGTACTTCCTGCTACATAAATAATATGGGATTGCTGAAGTACCAGCAATGTAGAAGTTTTTCTAATGATCTGCCAAATCAAATACTCTTTGGTGTGCACGCTAGGAAGAATTAGTGAACGAGCTACCTGGTTAAAATTAAGGAGCTCTACATGGAATCAACAGCTATCTACAGAAAGCCATCATTACTGGCATCCGCGTGAGGTATACTCGTGATTCACGCACTATTGACCTAGAATTCTAGGTTACATTTTAGTGCTCATTTTATTGTCGTTCACAGGGGGCATTCTGTCTCAACACGTTATGGAACTTCCTGTAACTGTTCTCTTCATAAATGCATCTTTCAAGCGAACAGCGAGGTCGTATGCATCTCTCAGCGCCATTTGAAACCTGAAAGAATACAAATCCACACACCCACGTGCACAATTTTATTGAGCTTGATGTAGTTAAGAGGAGAGTACAAATGAAGCTTTTAAGTGTATATTCGTATCTGAAAAGTTTAGTTTAGAGTTTTGTATTGAACTAATTATTTTCATACGTATAATTGACAATACTTGAGCGTCAACATTTCTAATTACTCATTTACTAGCCCGACTGCTGAAATATTCATTTACTCAAGGTCATCATTATTTTATTACCCCGCCGGGGTGGCGTAGTGGTTACAGCGCTCGACTACTGTTCCCAAGGAAGCGGGATCAAATCCCGGCCTCGGCGGCCGCTTCTCGATGGCGTCGAAAAGCAAGGCGCTGGTGTGCTGTGCCAGTGCATCACACTTTGTCAGTGCACGTTAAAGAACCCCAAGTGGTCGACATTTCAGGAGTACTCGACTACGGCGTCTCTCATAGCCTGAGTCGCTTTGGGACGTTAGACCCCAAACATCAACCAACCAATATATACCCGACAACTGGTGTAATATTTAAGGGGCGAAACATTCATTTGATTTAAAACAAGAAACAGCAAAGAATGTGCAAACACAACACCACGATGAATGGTTTCCTTTCTACGGCATTTCT
Source organism: Amblyomma maculatum (assembly GCA_023969395.1). NCBI lineage: Eukaryota > Metazoa > Arthropoda > Arachnida > Ixodida > Ixodidae > Amblyomma > Amblyomma maculatum. The sequence goes on from JAJIZL010030202.1 coordinate 62,869, forward strand.
AGGAGAATATGCGCTCTCTTCCGTTTTGTATTTCTGAAAACCCAGCTCAACTTGATACACCTATTTCGCAAGTGAGATGAGAAGTATTGTTTATTCCTGGAGAGATATTTAAAAGTTAAGAAGTAAAAACTTCGAATAAAAGACCACAGTGATGCTACTTTGTTTATGTCTTCGAGTAAAAACAAACATAAGTTTACACTCTTCAATGCTCTTTTACGTTGTAATTGCCCAGTAAGGCTAACATTCGTGCGAATAACTTCGCTGCATTGCGCCGCAGAAACGCCTGCACACGTCAATATCGCGCAGTTCAATGCACTGGCTTTCGAGGCTCACCAAAATGTTTATTAATTTTTCGATTATCCTGGTCCAATCCACGTTCCTCGCAAACACTCGTAAATTATCTTAGAAATTCGTTAGCGATTATTGTACCCTATCGGGTAAGCGATTTCACCTTACTTGTACTATGACAATTATTCAAATCAGTGACATAATGTCTAACTGCAAACAAAAATTGACTTAGTGTTAAGGCAGGTTTCTTTCTGCCTGTTAGATTGCGAATGCATTGCTTCAGCATTGGTCCTATTCTAACTACACCTCGTGTATGCGGTATTGGTTACCACTGTTAACTAGCGGAGTATGATGACGTTGTGTCGAACTTTTGCTTGACTCTGCCCTAGTGACTTTTTCCCTCAGCAGAAGAGATAACATCGTACACTATTCAAAAGCATAGCATAATTGAGGAATTAGAACGGCCTGTTTGCAAGGCAAGTTGAAGTGGCAAAACAGCCTCAGATTTTTTCTTACTGCAGTGGTGCTGCGGCTCTCCCCGTCAAGTTTTTCGAATAAGCCTTTGCACGCAACTTATCTTCCAAATTTCATGAGTGGAAGCAAAACGGAGAACATATTTTTGCTTCGAATGCTGTTAGACAGATAATAACGATGATTTTCATAAAGCCATGTTTTGATCCTGTCGTTACAAACTCGTTCCACAAGAAGTCTCGCAGCTGCGGCCGTTTACACCGACTTGTTCTGTCGCAGTAAAGCTTCAGTCACTAAAAATGTATTCATAAACATATGTTTGGTGATATTCTTGCAATTTTCATTTTGTATTCTTCCTTGTGATACAGTTATCACGTCCAAAGACGTTCTTATCACTGCATTTTATGCTTAAGATGCAACTGTATTCTGTGTATATAGAGGTTTTGTTATAGTCAGAGAAAAAATAAGCTTTTAGATTTATTACCATTAAACGTGTAATATTGAGCCCTAATCATAATTTCAAGAGGTTCTAATTAACTTTGAGCTTACTGGGGGCGACGGAGTAAAAGGTCGCTTTGTTTATTCGCGGCGTGCTGTGCTAGCTATCAACCGTCCCACAAATTTCCAGTGCTTTCGATTATAACACAGCTGCTACCAGTGTGCGCTGAGCGCCGTTTTCAACATCCGGTTCTCTGGAACCGTTGGTCGTGTATATCGCGGTGCACATCGTCTTCGTCAGAGAGGTAGGGATATAATTTTTCATGAAATTTTGAAGGGCGGAAAAAACAAGGAAAGAGAAATTTTTCCGGAAATATTCGACAAGTTGAAAAAAAAAAACATCATTTATAGTCAATACTCGTAGCTGCGTAGGGCAGCAATAAGCCTTATTTTCTTAGCCGCTTGCTTCTCGTTCGCACCTTGCAACACATTTACGGTGTTATAGAAAGACATAACTGACATTTTTTATGGTGTTGGAAGGTTCCTGCAATATGTTTTGCAGTGATCCACTGCCGCACGTGAAATGAATCGACTAAGTTTCGACTGTGTACCCACCAACAGCAGGGCTAGACTAAAGGGAAGATGTTCATTTGTTCCAAATTAGAGCTTTAAGTATCTGGTTCGATGGCAGTGCCGGAAATGATAGCAGCAGTGCTTCTTAGTAGTGCAGAGTCTTCGCCTTGTATCTAAGCCTTTGTTCCTGCTCTCTTCAACTCGTATATTTTAAGGTGTGATTTGTTTGTACAGTGCATGTTATGTCGAGTGCAATCTACAGTAATTTCCGGACTGTTTAAGGAGCAAAGATTTTCCGTCCAAAACAAGTTTCTGGAGATAGTGATCAATCAGTAAGTGGCAAAGCAAGCATTCTATTGTCGGTAAGTAACACAGAGCGCGTTATTATACTGCATTGATTGCAGTGCTAAACCTTGTAAACATTAAAGATCGCTGCAGAATTTGCATTGGAGTAATGCGAAAGCATGGATGCTGCTGTTGGTTGCGTTTGGTCGCTTCTAGTTGCTTAATTCATTTCTTGTTTACCCATTTTCAAATGTGCGCTGTGGTAATTTCAAATTGTGCGCTGATCTGTTCCTGCGTACTTTTTCAACTCTACTTCCGGTTGCCTGACGTCACATCCTTGACATCACCCTAAGTGACTGACTTAATAATTATTGCAGTCTTTGGTACTTTCCAAATACGCGCCAATTGCTCCTTATGTAATTTTTAGGCTCGACTTCAGGTTGCGTGACGTCAGCATAATTGACTGATATATTTAGGAATTTATTACTTGATATATCTCGACTTCACCCTAATTGACTAAATTAACAATTTTAGTTTTTGATAAATTCGAATATGGCACCAAATCATTGGTTCACGGTAGATGAGCGGAATTATGCAGAGCGCTTCACGATCCGCTGCATGGTGTAGAGGTATGGCGTGCGGGATGCAAGGGCTCAATTTTCTGTCACTGTAGTCAGTTGTCCTAAAATACGGCAGGGTCCTGTATAACGGGGCAAAAGTTTTTCCAAGAGGCCAACGCGGCGAGCTGGAGTCCAAAGCAGCGCTACAGAGCCGCAGGAATACTGGGTGTTGCGATGACAGGAATCATAGCGACGTTTCTGGGAGTGCTGAAAGGCTGCGAGTCGGTTGCGAGCAACAACGTGGGCAGCGTCAGCTCGGGCTATGGCGTCACGAGCATATGAGCTGGCAGTGGCGAAAGAAAAGAGCAGGTTGTCAAAAGGAAGCAGAGGCTGACGACCATATAGAAGATAGAAGGGGGAGTAGCAGGTAGTGCTGTGACGCGACGAATTGTATGCAAATGTTACAAATGGCAGCGTTATGCCCCAGACGTGGTGGGCATCAGAAACGTACATAGACAGCATGTGAGTAAGTGTCCGGTACAGGCGTTTGGTAAGCCCGTTCGTCTGTGGATGGTAGGCAATCGTGAAAGAATGACGAACGTTGCACAACCGTAGGACCTCGTCGCCTATACGCTCAAGAAAGCAACGGTCACGGTCAGTGAGCAGTTGGCGGGGAGCTCCATGGACAAGTATAACGTCGTTAAGGAGGAAATCAGCGATATAAGTTGCACAACTGTTTGGTATTGCTCGTGTGACCGCGTAGCGTGTGCTGTAATCAGTGGCCACCACATTCTATTTGTTCCCCGATGCGGACAGTGGGAAAGGCCCTTGAAGATCCAGACCAACTCGAGAAACTGTGTCTGTGGGGATGTCGATCGGCTGCAGAAGTCCAGCTGGTAAAACTGATGGCTTTTTCTGGCGTTGACAGCGGTCACAAGCAGTCATGTAGCGGCGGATGCGCGGTAGAGGCCGGGCCAAAACAACCGATGGCGCACACTGTCGTATATGCGGTAGACGCCTAGATGACCCGCTGTGGGAACGTCGTGAAGATGTTCAAGGACGGCTGTGCGTAGGTGCTGAGGGAACCACTAGTAGAAGGTCGGAGCCACCAGGTCGCATATTTTGCCCGTATAAGGTGCCGTCGTGGAGCACAAACGAAGGGAAGGGTGATGGCGATTGGCATAGAGGCGATTGATAATTTCACGAAGCTGAATGTCCTGGCTTTCCTCGTGGCGAATGTTGTACACGCAAGCATCATTGTCACATTCAGGTTGGCTTTGCGGGTCGACTGGATGACGGGACAGACAATCGGCGCCTCAATGCAACTGGCCACACTTATAAACTGCTGAAATATAGTACTCATGAAGGCGGAAGGTCCACCGTCCAAGGCAGCCAGTAGCATCCTTGAGTGTAGCAAGCCAACACAATGAGTGGTGGTTAATAACTACTGTGAATGGCCACCCATACGAGTAAGGGCGGAACTTCGTAATGGCACCGACTGGGGCTAAGTACTCCCGTTCAGTGATGGAAGAATTCTGATCGACCTCAGAGAGGAGTCGGCTGGCATAGGCGATGGCCCGAAGGGAACCGAGCTGACGTTGTGCGAGAACAGCACCAATTCTATGACCACTTGCGTCAGTGCGTACTTCTGTGGGCACTGACGGATTGAAGTGAGCAAACGCTAGCGGACCGGTGAGACGGGCAATACGACCGACGAAGGCGGCCGATTGTTCGTGGCCCCAGGAGAAGGAGACTTCTTTTTTCAGAAGTTGCGTGAGTGGACGGCGATTTCCGCGACGGTTGGTGCAAATCGTCGGAAATATGAGCAACGTCCGAGGCAGCTACGCACGTCGCTGCTAGACTTCGGTATAGGAAAACTACTTATAGCGCGAATTTTGTCGGGGTCGGGCTGGATGCCATTGATGTTGACCAAATGTCCTAAGACCTTGAGTTCCCGGCGGCCAAAGCTACACTTCATGGAGTTCAACTGAAGGCCATCTCATCGGAAGATGCCAAGTTTAGCCGAAACACGATGGAGATGGCCCTCAAAGGTTGATAAAAATGCGATGCCGTCGTCGAGGTAGTACAGATATGTGGTCCATTTTATTCCGCCTAGTAAGGCGTCCATGCGCTCGAAGGTCGCAGGGGCATTACATAAGTCGAAAGGCATCAGATTAAATTTGTAGAGGTCATCCGGTGTGACAAAAACCGTCTTCTCACGATCTCTTTTGACAACAGAGATCTGCCAATATCCAGAACGGAGGTCGATCGGGGAGAAGTAGTTGGCATCGTGCTGGAAATCAAGGGCATCATCGAACCTAGGAAGAGGGTACACGTCTTTCTTTTTTATCTTGTTTAGGTGTCGATAATCTACGCAAAATCTCCAGCTGTTGTCTTACTTTTTGACGAGTACCACCTTAGATGCCTAGGGGCTGCTCGACGGTTCAATGATGTTGCTGGTCAACATTTTCTCCACTACTTCCTGAACGATCCGGCGTTCGGAAAGAGCAAATCTGGAAGGCCGTCAGTGAACCAGGTGGGCATCTCGAGTATCGATGCGATCTGTGACGACGGACGTTTGGCCCAGGGATGCGTGACCGAAATCAAAAATGTTGCTTTATGACCGCAAAAGGCCGGCAAGGGCGCTGCCATATTCGGGACGCAGGTCAGGGGCAACCATGGCTGAGATGCGGGCCTCCGGACTATGTGACGGGACAGGTTTGCAGGTACATCGGCGTGACGGTCAAACAGCACTGCATAAATAGTAAGCTGGACAAAGGTGACAGCTCGGCAAGGAAAGTGCCCTCCGGGAGAACTTGAGACGACATGCTGAATTTGAGTACGGGAATGCAGGTGAGGCTATTCTCGACATGTACAACGTTATGAGGTAGGACAATGTAGCGCTGTAGAGTGACGTCGGTGATGGGGTTGCAACGTAGTCGCCGTCAGGAAGGGAGAGAAAAGGTGACATGGGCACGTATACTGCCGCCTCGGGAGATAGGCGAGTAAATGTACTGGAGCGGAGGCGAGGCTGGGAATTGCCAGCGCTAGGGTCGTGAACACAATGGGGCAGGGCTAGACGCAGACGTCCGGAGGAAAAGTCAATGAGAGCTAAATGGGCTGTTAAAAAGCCTAAGCCTAAAATGACATCTTGAGGACAAGTAGTAAGCACGACGAAGTGCACAGGGACGTGCTGGCCGGAATTGCTATCGCACGCAGTGCACATTCCGATAATGGTAGCAGTGTTTGCACCAGTAACACGAACTGTAGCGGTGTTAGCAGGCGTAAGACCTTTTTTGAGGCGCTGGCGGAACGATGAACCAAGGACTGAAATATGGGCTCCAGTGTCAATAAGAGCGGTCACAGGGACTCTATCTACGAGGACATTGATCAGAAAATAACGGCTTGAGAGGCTAGTTGGTGCATCATCGTATTCAGATATGTGGCGCAAACAAAGACAAACACAGGAGAAGATCCACAACACACGCGCACACTATCAACTGTAAGAAGAACCGGAAAACACTTCCTCTTCTACACTCAGGCACGTCTCAACTTCTTCTTCTCATCTTCCTCGTCTTTGCCAAGGGG
>JAJIZL010030202.1:71195-90782 GCA_023969395.1 Amblyomma maculatum
TTTGGGATAAGCTCGTAGCGACATGAAACCCAGGTACATGCGAAGTAGGTATGAATGTTTTCACCTGTGAAAATCAAGGTTTTAATGAAGAAAGTAAGTTACTGTTGAAGGTCAGTGCGCTCGTTCAAATGGGCAGCAAACGACAGAACTGTGCACGCGTGAGTGTGCACGCACTGAAAGGCTCCCACAGAGTCGTGTAAGCTCATTTAAATCATCACATTTAGGCTAAACCCTGCGATAGTCTAGGTGTGTGTGCTCCTTGGCGCTGTGGGCACAAGCTAAAAATGGTCTTTTTACTGAAGTCTTTACGTTTTTTGAGACTGGCAATATTGCTTTCTATTGCAATTACAAGTATATATTTTACCGCGACAGTCCTCAACTTATAAATGTTTCCATGTTCGTGATGAATCTGGATGGCCGTTCGGAGGTTTTCTTTTCTCGAGCTATCTAGGCAGGAAAGAAGAACGATAAAAATTTCACATTCTGAAGCTATGATTACCATTCAGCATACAGCTCGTTATTGAAACTTCTCTCTTGATCTGTTTAAGTACCGCAGGCGGGGTTTCTAGCATTCACCAGTGCTGATCTTTGTTATTTCAATTAGCGGCAGACTGATAATTGCTATTAACTTATACTATTCCCCACGTTTATTAATAGCGGCTTTAATACATTCATAACACGCTATTTCAGTTTATATTGGCTTTCGGAACAGCATTGTGGGGCTTGATGTAAAAGCGTTGTACTAATGTCTATTTGGTAGTGCTTGCTTGAGCTGGATTCAGTGGTTCATGCAGTACCTTCCTGGATGCAAATTTGTATCAGGAGAAAATGCATTTATTATTTGCGGATAACAAGAAACTTTGGCTAGGCGCCCTTTGCATCAATGCAAAAAATAGACTTTTACTGTGCTACAGTAAATTTTACTCCAAACAATTTACATTGGTAACACTGTACTATGGATTATATTTCAGGACTTCTGCTCCCACGCGCTTCGAAAAGGCAAGTGTAGATAAAAATTAGCTAAAATTGAATGCGGTGCCAAGCGTATTTTGTCATGGTAGCAACATAAGCGCCAGAAGCACCATTTACTCGTGGGTGGAAAGGAGATGCACGCAAGCTATAGGAGTCACACCAGAAGAACAGCAAGCTGTAGTAGAATAATAATGCATTTTTGTATGATCATGTTGGACTATGCTAGTGTCTATACTCCAGAGAGCGTTCCCTATGGAATAAAATTGCCTTTTTTAACCTAAAAGCTTCACCAGGCTAGTCAATTTCGAGTCTCCGTGTGCTCCATCGTTAGAAACACATATAAAGCCCCGCTTTAACCAACCCGTATTAACTTGCCTTAGTTGCCTATAGGAGTAACGTGAATGCAAGGATCCTGGCAGGCTGAGTCTGACATAACCGTCCCATGTGAAACTAGAGACCCAATTTGGCAGCTCCTGCCAGGGGATCACGGTCATGGACACGGACACGGCACACAGCGACGAGCGGTTAGATCTGGCGTATTATTGCTTTCGCAAGAAAAGCCACAGCTGCGCATATGCGCAAACCACGTGATGTCACAGGAGCGGCGCAGGTGGTCGGAGCCGCCGCTGCCGCCGCGACTCGGCCGGTTGACCTTTAGCTGGTGCCGCGCGCTTTCACCGGGCTGTGTGTATGTCTATACATATGTATAACGGTGATGATGATGTGGAATCGAAATAAAGTTTACTCTTATGTGATGTACGGCTGTAATGAATGTTTCAACGTGATCATAAGCCATGGAATATCTATAAGGTGCAACCGTGAACACCAAGGTAAGCCACAACTACACAAGGAACCATAAGCTAAGCCATGACATCCCCGAAGCTTTTCGCTTCAGGTATCCAGGCTTTACTACGCTAAGCCTTTACTAATTTTTCACAAATGAGTTAAAAGCAGAGTTTTCAATCTTGCGCTGCTAGGCCTGCCCAATCTTTTGGCAGATATCCCACACTTGCACCACAGCCTATACGCTGACGACCTCACTCTGTGGATTACACACGGCAGTGACGGCCAGATCGAGGAGATTCTGCAGACAGCCATCGATCGCGTTGGTACCTACCTGGCCACAGTGAGCCTATCCTGCTCGGCCACCAAGTCTGAATACACCACTGTCCCAACCCAGGGAAGACGCCCCAGATCGCCTCCGGCATCTTTCAATCTGCAAGTACAGGGGACTCCCATACCCCGTACCGACCGAATCCGTATCCTGGGACTTCATCTACAAGATAATGGAGGAAACGCCACTACTCCTCAGCGAATAGATCAATCTGTAATCCAGATCAGCCGCCTGCCCAAGAGAGTCACCAACAAGCATAAGGGCATGCCCGAATCCATCCTTTTGCGCCTCGTACAAGCCTTCGTTTGTACGCGCATTGCCTATGTTGCCCGTTACCTTCGCCTCACGCGAACAGATCGGGATCGACTAGATGCATCACTGCGCAAGGCATACAAGACAGCATTGGGTCTACCCATCTCCACTTCCACCACCAAACTGATGACCCTCGGGATCTCCAACACAGTCGACGAGCTGATTGAAGCGACTCTAACTTCCCAATATGAGCGCCTCTCGCTGACTTATGCGGGCCGTGCTGTACTGAGCCAGGTAGGAATCACTCCTCTGAGGGCGCCTTCTACGTATATAGGCCTCACGCCTGAGCAGAGACTCAGTCTTCGTATACCTCCGCTTCCCAAACGTATGCATCCGGAGTATCATACAAAGCGCAGGGCCGACCGAGCCCGGCAACTCCACAATCGTTTTACCGGTCGCCCCGACGTTACGTACACAGATGCATCCCACCACCCCCGTCGCTCCGCTATGGTTGCGGTTGCATTGGCACCGCACCGAAATTGGCACAACACCTGCAGCGTCCTCAACGCCGCAACTGTTACCACCGCGGAAGATTGCCATCGCGTTAGCTCTGACCGACCCCTCCACCAAAGTAGTCGTTAGCGATTCCCAAAAGGCAAATCGTAACTTCGATGCAGGTCGTATATCCCGACAGGCACACACTATCCTCCAATCTCTCCCCTTACTGTCTACACCTCGTCTTTCCATATGGACCCCAGCTCATGAGGCGCTTGGCGGGAACGCACAGGCGTATGCTCTAGCCCGAGAACTCAGCTACCGGGCGGAGCGCCCTCCTCTTCCTGCCGCTTCCTCTGACACTCCCCAAGGCACTAATTCACGCCTTGTCACATACACGGACATCCTCCAGCATTATCGGCTCGAACGGTGTCTATACCCCCCCTGCACACCGGGAACTATCCCGGCCCGAGGCCGTCCATTGGCGCAAAATACAAACAGGAACCTTTCCCAACCCATGGCTATATAGAAAAATTTTCCCAAATCTTATTGCACCTAGCTGCCAACACTGCTCACAACCGGCCACATTCATTCGCATGGTGTGGACATGTATACGACACAACGCAGACAATACAGTTACAGTGGATGCGTGGGAGTCCCTCCTGCGTACCACCGAGCTCGCCCAACAGCGCCAGCTCATTTTGCGCGCATTGGAGGCCGCAGAGTCCCAAGGGATCCCTGCTGACCTTCTCTAAGCAGTGCAACCAGTCTTTCGGCTGGTTCCCCTTCTTTGGGAGTAAATAAACAGTTTATCATCATCATCATTTTCGAGCAGCGGAGTGTAAGATATTTAATAAGTAGTTTATTAGGTTTTTTATGGTGCTTTTGATTCAGCTGGAATTCAAGAAACAGGTTTCTTGATTTAGACTCTGATATATGACATAATTGAATACATGTTTCACATCCAGGGAAAATATGGATTCTATTTCAAGAGTTATTTTATTTGATAATTAAAATATACCTTTCTGTTCAGGATTTGAGGCTGCACCAATTACTCCCAGGAATGCAGCCAGCTGAAATAGTGAATTAGAAAATTGTCAATAATTTAATCTGCTTGTCAAAGGAAGATTATTTTACGTCTGTATCTGTCAATGTACATGCTCAAGTACATATGCGCAGTAACATGACGAAAACAGTCACGAGAAAGTTTTTAACACTGGCACTAAGTAACCTGCGGTTTTATAGCTTCGAACATAACAAAGCGATAAACACCTGTACAACAAGAATGCACGACCGGCATTCACCGCCTTGGACAGATCACGCCCTTTTTATTGTAGCAATACAGATGTCTCTAAGCAAACACGAGCAATTTTGCGTCAGTGTGCGCGCGTGAACATGAGCGGCGAAGTACTATATTTTGTTGGAAACTTCATTCCCTGCAAGAATACCTCACCGTGCCCTTTTATTGTGGCAATCGGCGAAGGAAATAAAGTGAATCTAATCACCATATCACCAAGATAACAATGAGAATAGTGAAGAGCCGAATTAATCGAGAAAGCTCGGAAGACAAGGAGAAAAACCATGTCGAAAGGTTCAATGTCATGTTAAGTGGCCATTAGCTATGTACACTGGGAAAATTCAAAGCAGCCTTTTTCAGTGCTCTTTAGACAACGTCCCAAAATAGTGTTCGATGGCTTCATATGTATCATATAGCCCACAAATAACTGAAGAAGCAAAAATATTTAGTAACCACATTTTAACAGGTAGAAATTCGACATGAGACTTCGCGTTTTATAAGCCTTCTAAAATTTTTCTTTAAAAACTTTTTATACAAGGCGAATCCTCATTTTACATACTCTTTTCAACACATCATGCCGCGTACAACTAGACTATCGAGAAAGTTATAATTGTTTGTATAATGTTTACGTGAAAAAAAGAATCAACAGTATTCCTTGAAAAAGCAAACTACCAGAAGACGCACTACATAGTAAGCTTCTTTCGTAAAGCTAAATAATAAGGACCGATGGTTAAAACTGGAAGAGACCTATGATTTGGGAACAAGGTTTACGAAGAGACTTAGCTGTGATGTTCTGATAATTGGATGGCATCTATTACGAAAAAAAAAAAAAAAGAAACGAGCAAATGTGTGAGCCTGAAGTGTGGAAACCAAGTCATCCTTCAGAACTAGGTCTTAACAAGTTGTCGTGCCGCATAGGCTCAAAATTAGAGAACCATTGAACGTAGCAGACTTTCGATTAAATTCTTGGTTGTGGCGCCTCACCTAATGTGGTATCTAATAAAAACTTTTGCTCCGAAGACATGTTGCAGGCCGTTTGATAGGTGGTGCGGTGCAGAGCTAGGTCAGAGCACAATTTGGAAAGGTCTGGACCCACGTTCTGCAGTAAACACCACTAATCGCAGTAATCATCATATGTTACCGTTAAGACCAATTCGATGTTGGTTATCCGTGGTACGCGATATTAATCAATCCTTTATTCTGTGGTACGTTTATCATCCGTGGATAAGACGAGGATTATAGCCACGCCGTCCGCGGTCGCTTAGAAACCAATAGCATGCAAAACCACCGAGGTAATTTGCCACCAATTTCGTTTTTTATTTAGATGCTGAACACGTTCCTAACACAAGCTCTTGCTAACACCATATGATTCATTTGCGCGTGTTGTTCGACTCCCAGGTTTTAATCTCCGACTGTTTATAAAATGTTACTAAGACTAGCGGCCCCAGCACCCACGCCAAGCTTTTGCCGCTGAAATGGTGGATACAAGCAACACATCCAGAGTGAGAATGCTAATTGCAGCATTTTCTCCTAGCGTACTAGCAGAAACGCGTTTTCCAGTCACAGCTCCAGGGAATCTCCAACGTCCCCACAAAACCCTGATGAAAAACAAGGTTTGCGCTGGAAGACGCTGGAGGATGCTGATTTTTGCAGTACAGCAATAAATTGTTTTAAATGTTTGTTCGCAGTGCCACCAATTTTTTCGTCTGTATTGTAAGTAAACATACAATTGATAGTTTTTAGCATTATGTGGGTCATTGGCTCTGTGCATAACAATCTATTGCCTACTGGATCTTATGCAGTCAAAGATAGGTTCGAGGTCTTTACAACCTCGAGTGAGCCATACTCTAAATAAAAGCTCCTTGGTACCCGTAGTCTTAGTGAAAGCTTGAATGGATATTCATAATTCTTAATTTTGCTTCAAGTGGCACTCAGGATTCGTTTCCCCTATCTGGATAATTTTTATTTCTCTTGGAAAAGTAAAAATTTTTCACTTCACTGCTCTTTAGTGGTGCTCATTGGCGCATGCGCGCAGTACCGGTACGTAGGTAGCGGCGAAGAGGAGAAACTACTGGCTACATCCCAGTCGAACAATAATGGCAGTGCATGTGGAGGCGAGCGCATTTTCATTGCCAGACCTCATATGTTTCCGCCCTCAATGGTATAGGCAAACAAATAATTGAAAGCAGCATTTACGAGATGGTAGACTAATACTTGAAATAAAAGCTTGCTCGAAAGCATACTATATCCTACTCACATGAAGGACAGATATGATTCCCCTGAACCAAAGAAAAAAACAAAAAAGAAATTTCACAGTTGGGGCTTAAAGTTGGGCTTAACAGATAACGCCTATTTTAAAAGACCGCCGTAACACTCTGATCATCACAAGCATCCGTGTTTACGTACCGCGAAGAACCAGAACCGTCTTTAGTGCCACCTACAGCTAACTTCGTATCAAAGAAAATATGATGGAAAGAGTAATTGCCAAAAGTGAGACAAATTCTATTTTAAAGTTGTAAATAAGACATGGAACAATATCCCATAATTGAAGTTTACACTAATAATGTACATATTTCTTACAATACCCTTGTTCACCGCTTTATTCCAAGGAAAGTGAGGAGGGTTTTATTAGCCATTTATTTGTGTATATTCCAGTTTTGGAAGTTTCTGTTTTGCAGCAGTGACGGTTAAAACTGCATACATAGCCCTCATGCGTCATTAAGCTCAAACAACGAAATCATACGTGTTTTAAACATTTAGTAAGAACCCGGGACGAAAAGTCTTGCCTCCTATGACGAACATGATTTAAGAACAAGAGATACAAAACAATACAACACCAACGGTAAAACTAGGAAACTAACTGATATTCTCACAAAAACGAGCGTACGTACTCAGCATCAGAATGAGTGCAGGCAGCAATCGATTGTTCAGCAGGATGATTTATAATTTTTCAAAATAGTCTCGTATGAGAGATAGGGTATTGTCGTGATGTGAAGTAATATGTGAAGCGTGCAGAGTGGGTCAGAGAAATAACTCAAGTTACCGACATTCTAGTAGAAATTAAGAAGAAGAAATGGACATGGGCAGGACATGTAGTGCGAAGAGAGGATAACCGATGGTAGCTGAGGGTAACAAACTGGATTCCAAGGGAAGGAAAGCGTAGCAGGGGGCGGCGGAAAGCTAGGTGGGCGGATGAGATTAAGAAGTTCGCAGGGGTCAAGTGGATGCAGCTAGCACAGAACCGGGTTAAGTGGAGAAATATGGGAGAGGCCTTCGCCCTGCAGTGGGTATAATCAGGCTGATGATGATGATGATGATGAAGTAATATTCTTGAATATGATCTTAACTGCAAGAACGTCTTTTGCGCAGAAAGGTCAACAAAATATTCTATAACGACATATATACTACCTAAACAAGCAAAACACTCAGAAGTAAGATACAAAAAGCTGTAAGTGCAATCACATGTTTAAGCCGTCTATATATATATTGAAGCTCCACTTGGACTTTAATTGCTGCATTTCTTAAGTTGCTGCTAGTATATTAGAAGAAATGAGTTTCTTTAAAATAGCCCTATGTTTGGCGCTTGCTGAGACATCTTTAGCGGTCAGTCATGATGACCTTTACAAGGTGAACTATCTTATTTTTTCAATTTTATGTATCATCGCAGTCTGGCATATTTCAGAACTCTCATCAGTATTTTACCTATCTGCAGCATTTGTGTATAAACTCAGTGAATAAAGCAGTTTGAGTTCAGTTGGCAGGAGAAACATATGAAACGCTTCTTTACCAAACATCCATATCAGTGGTAATCACTGTTAAATATAGTTAAATATAATATGGGAGGTAGAAATGCTCGCCGGGAAATAGCTAACTGGAACTTGAAGTGCCTTGAAGTGCCTTTGTTTCTGCTCTGCATCAAAAGCAAGCGGCTTACCTTTATTTGGATAGGTGCATGGAGCAGGAAATACGAGAACAAGAAAAGGAACTGTACTGGATATATAATGGACCTTTTGTTGCGTCCAGAGCAGTTCCTGCTTGGGCTATCCTCTGTTTGATCTGGAGTTCAATCATTTGCAATCGATTTAAGGATACTCAAGATTCTGCCTTGTTTCAGTATTTCGAGTACCAGCATCGCTCACAACAATAATATGGTTGGCAGCATAACTATGCTTACAGCAGACCATGTTCTCTTCCATGCAAGACCAAATACGCTAACACAAATTGCAGCGGTATCCATCTAATCTACACAGGCATCTTACATAGCCTCTCAAAACAATAAGTGTCCTCCATGATTACTATGGGGCATTACATGACATTTACATGAGTATCAATTATCGTTAATACTGTAAAGAAATGTGCTTATGCGGCAAGATTTCTGAAAGAGAGAAAGAGGAAGTAGCTGTGCGGACTATGAGAACCTCCACCACTTCCGTCCTACCCGACACCAGTGCCTGAACAACACCTTAAAACTTGCTGGAAGTCGTCGGCTCCATTTCCTTACCCTGAGGCGCCGCAGCCGCGGGATTCCGATCATTATGAATAATTTCAGCCCCAGCACATCCGGCCCGCGTCCTCGGCCCATTCGATTCCATGTTTCGGAGTGTTTCGCCAGCAGGAACCGCTGTGCTTAGTGGCACAACGATGAGACCATGGATGTGGAAGACTGGTTTTCCTGTTATGTACGAGCAAGCACCAACAATAAGCGGGATGAGATTCTGAAACTCCACAACATAATCTTCAATTTTACGCTAGTGGCCAACCTATGGTACACAAATCACGAGGCTGATATCACAATTAGGACCATGTTTCACTCTTGGAAAGCAAACTAGCGCACTTCAAAACAAAGACACAGGAAGGGAACGAAAACACAGCGCTGACTTCAACTGGTTTTTTATTAGAGAGTGACACAATATATAAGTAGGAAAAGTGGGCGTGAAAGAATTGATAACAACTGCTGAGTTTGCACGTGGCGTAAAACACAGAACGCAAAGCTAAAAGGCGCACGATAACAATATAGATCAAAGCAAGGCAGAATGGCAGGGCTATGAATGGCAGAGGCTCCTCAGCCTCTAGCGGCCTGGCCTTGGTTGTTGTAGGCATTCTGTTTTTAAAGCCCTTTTGGTCTTGTAATGCTCTTAATTGTCCTTTTGGTTCCTTTATCGCTCTTAATGCCCCTTTTGTGCTTTTTATCGCTCTTAATGCCTCCCTTTGGCTTTTATCACTCTTAATGCCCCCTTTGGCTTTTTTCGCTCTTAATGCCCATTTAGGCCTTTTTTCGATTTTAGTTTACGTATCTTCGGATCGTGTCATCTTTAACTGTTTTTGCCTATTGGCCTCCCCCTTTTTCGCTTCTTTGTTTTTCATAGCCCTGCCATTCTGCCTTGCTTTGACCTATATTTAGCGTTCTGTGTTTTACGCCACGTGCAAACTCAGCAGTTGTTATCAATTCTTTCACGCTCACTTTTCATACTTATATATTGTGTCACTCTCTAATAAAAAACCAGTTGAAGTCAGCGCTCTGTTGTCGTTCCCTTCCTGTGTCTTTGTTTTGAAGTGCGCTAGTTTGCTTTCCAAGATGATTTACCAACTAGCCCGTTCTTCCACCCTTGCAAGTTTCATCTTTCACTCTCTCTTTATGGATGTCTTCGGTCGTCCGGCGGTCCGTAAACTCGCGCCGAGCACCGTTTGCTGGAGCGGGTGCAGCATCGAGTCGATGGTACAGAGGAGCGGGGCAGTGACACAAACTATACTCGACGACGAAGCGGAAACAAAGAGTGGCTAGTTGGCGTAGACGATGAAGTGGTTGGTGATTGGCGTAGACAACGAATTTCGTTGCCTGGAATCCCGCTCAGACAGCTCCTCGGACCACTCTCGGACATCGACGATCCTCTAGGCTCAGGGCGTTGCCTGGACGTTTGGCGCAATACCCGTTACAATATTGTGCTGTTAGCTATAGCTGAGAGTCTGGAAGAATAGCAAACTTTAAGTATCGCGGAGACGAAAGGGAGGCTCTATGCTTCAGTTTTAGCGCAGTTAAGTCGGGTATCATGATTTTCAACGGCTCAACTGATCAGTGTTCACAATATAAGGTCATTAAATACCCACATTAGCAGAATATAAATATCTCGAGGTATGATGGGTAAACGAAGGATTGACATACATTGGAAAACATGAGCAGTCACCTGAGTCCAAAGGACGAAGAAATGCTTGGATAATGAAGCACAGGACATTGTGGGAATGCAACAGGTATCAGGTTTTGAGGGGTATTTGGAAAGGAATTATGGTGCCCGGGCTTACA
The DNA here is from genome assembly GCA_023969395.1 of Amblyomma maculatum. Lineage (NCBI taxonomy): Eukaryota > Metazoa > Arthropoda > Arachnida > Ixodida > Ixodidae > Amblyomma > Amblyomma maculatum. Next base: position 81,624 of record JAJIZL010030202.1, read on the forward strand.
TTCGGAAATGCGGTTTTGTGCCTAAAATTAGAGTACAATCGACATTAAAAATAAATCAGAGCCGTCGGACGATTAGCACTAGGTGCCCACGGCAAAACCACAAATGAGGCGGTACAGGGAGATATGGGCTTGGCATCTTTCAAAGTACGGGAAGCTCAGAGTAAAATATTATATCAGGAACGCATGAGGAAATTGGACAGTAACAGATGGGCAGCTAAAGTATTTAAATACCTATACCTAAAAACCGTTACCTAAATGACTGCTTGAACTTGAAGTGCATAACACATAGGAAGAATTGGCAGAGGCAGTGCGAGTCCTGCAGTTAGAGAGATTATGCACGCTTGAGACGGGCAGAGTGATACTTGCTAAAGCAGGCCTCAACACAGACAGAGGAGTTAAAAAATCGTCACAATAAGTAGGAATGCAGGAACACATTGGTAGTCGCCCCCTTCTCTAGAAATATGCATCTTGAATTTCATGTCGAAAGAAGGACCAAACGAGCCAAAGCTCTAGAGCGATGGTTCAAGAACATGGGTGCGAAGGAAGTGGTCTATGTTGATGCGGCAAGTGGCCGAACAGGTGCGGCGGAAGCCTCAGTAGTCGACAGCCGTGGGATATCCGCGGCAGCCATCAGAGTTCATAATTAGCGACAGCAAAACTGCCGTCCAAAATTTTGGAATGGGGAGGATATCTCCGGAGGCAACCAAAATGCTCACAAAAACAATGCTGAATAAGAAATGCAGGTAATTTGGACACCCGGCCACGCTGCTGCCCCTGGTAGAGGCGGCTCACGAGCTAGCCCAAGCTCTCTACTTCCAGGTAGCCGTCGAGCCCTTCGAACACTGGGCACACGACCAGCATCTGCAAACTTACAGTTCTTGTTGTTGTGGCTCTAGGAAGAAGGAAACGAAAATGCACGGGACTGCCACTGGCTCTGTATGAGCCACCCCCGCTGCCTTGTGCAAGCAGAAATGAAAATAGAGAAGAAAGAATCGGAAGAAGGATAGAAAGACGCGCGCCGCAACAACAGCCGTTGTCCACCACCGAAACGGTGGCGGGTGCAATGACGGCCTACAAGATATAAAAGGTCTGTGGCAGATGCCCCGCCGGGGTGGTGCAGTGGTAAGACGCCCGACTACTGTGCTGGAGTTCCCGGGATCGAATCCCGACCTCGGCGGCTGCGTTTCGATGGAGGCGAAACGAAGTGGCGTCCGTGTGCTGTGCGATGTCAGCGCACGTTAAAGATCCCCAGGTGGTCGAAATTACTCCGTAGCCCTCCACTACGGCCCCCGTTTGTCTCTATCCACTTTCACTCCCACCTTCATCCCTTCCCTTACGGCGCGATTCAGGTGTCCACAGAGCAAGTGTGACAGATACTGCGCCTTTTCCTTCCTATGAACCAACCAACCAACCAAGCCCTTGCCGCAAGCGGCAGTGACCTGCCTGTCCCAGCCCAATCAGTGGAAAGTTGTGCAGCAAGGAAGGGAAACGCGCTGTATCTGTCACAATTTTTTCTGTGGACCCCAGAACCTAGCCATAAGGGAGGAGAGAAAGGGGGGAGGGAAAGTAAAAGAAAGAAAGAGGAGCCGTAGTAGAGGGCTATAGAGTAATTTTGACCCCCTGGGGACCTTTACCGTGCACTGACATCGCACACAGACGCCTCTTCCTTTCGCCTCTATTGAAACGGGGCCGCCGAAGTGGGGTTCGAACCCGGGTACTCCGGCCAGAACAGTAGTGACAAGTTTTTTTCCAGCGCTCTTAATATCTGCAATCCAACACTTGAACGCGCGCCAAGGAAGGCCACGCGCTACATGAGCGATGGTGTACCGTCCAAACACCCTTGCCGGAAAACGTGTGACCGATACTGCATCTTCCGATGTGAGGCTGAACAATGTGATGTTAGCCTCAAACGATGTGATTCTAAAAATAGGGGAGGAAGGTAAGTGTTTCGCCATTTTCTTGTTAAGAGACACCAAAGAAAGGCCGTAATTTTCAAGCGCTATCCGTCATTGTTTGCGTTCGACGAAAACGCGTGTTTATCGCGGAGGCCGGCTATATAACCACTTGCCAGAGAGTAGGCTTGCGTATACATGGAAGGAGAAGCGAGTGCTACTACCGATACAGAAGTGCTACAACGGGAGTTGGCTGAACCGGAGCGAAGAAATGATAGGCTGAAAGCTAAACGAGCATCCGAGACACCCGTAGAACGAGAAGAACGTCTCGCTAAACGGCGCAGCAAACCCGAGTGTGAAACGCCTAAAGCATAACAATAAGCTAAACCGTAAGCATATCCATAGCCGTAATCATAAAGCACAACAATAAGCCGAATCGTATGTACATCCGTAGGCAAAATCATAAGCATCAACGAAACATTTTGCTTCGAGTCCCAGAGCATCCAAACAAACAAAGGATGGTTGTTTTGTCCGTGTATTGAAGCGCATATTTTTCTGTCTCTATACCGATATACCTGGTGAAATAATGGATGGAATAGATATTATTTCATATTCCCGTGCTTATCGGTGCCTCGGCGATAATATCGCAATTTCTACTACGCGTTTTCAGTAGATAAGCCCTCAAACAAACATCGGTGTTGATATGCAGCTTTTGATAAATAGTTGGCAGGTGGCGAGGGATAGCAGTTATTTTGAGCATGATTGTGATGTTCCTGGGGCAAGGATAATTTATTTATTTCACTTTGATGCTTCAGACTCTTATTTAGCTGTAGATGTGATAGACATGTGTAACATGAGCTCGGACGCGTTAGATCAATTGTTCACTGCAGAAACATAAGAATGCGCTCACGAGAGATCAAGCAAAGATCGGTGGCAAAAATATGCTTTAAATATTGGTCACATCATTTAAAATTCAAGAACGCTGTGCTGTTAATCAATCATGATCTAATTTAGGTGGGACGTAGTACGCTACATGAATATTTGTTTTTGTAACTTCGTGCAAAATAATCTTTATGTTACAAAAGCACATCTACACCCTATATCATTGTACACAAAACATATGTGTCCGGCCAAGGGAAAATATAAGGCCTTTTCACACCTCCGATATCTCCTACCATATATCCTGACTTACGATATATCATACACAAGAGGCAAAAGAGCCTGTTAAAGGAAAAAGGCAGGACAAAAAAAATATTGTGTCCTTATACCAGCCCTGAATACTTCATTATGCTCCTTTGGCGCCGCCATACGTTCGTTTTTTTTTCGTCGGTCCTATGAATATGGCATATAGCCAGGGGCCGCAGAAGTTCCGATGTAGGCGAGTAGAGTGGCGGCAGCCATCATAAAACATAAATTTGGCCCCCGATGGGGCACAAGAGGGCAAGCCCCATTTGAGCTTTGCCCTGTTCCTGCTACATGAATCCTATTGCTGCGTTGCTTGGGCTAATGCATAGCAAATTCCGTCATCTAGACCACTAGGATCCCTTGTGAGATTTTTGAAGGCAAATCCAACCTACAAGCGGGATCTTTATAAGAAAGCCCTCACAGTTCCTAAATGAGGTAGCCCGCAATAAAACTATATGGGACCTAGACCAGCCATAGCAAAGAAAAAACGGGAATGCCCACATGCTTCCTCACTCGGCCCCTTGTTGGTTACTTGAGGGCAGGTGGAATATGAATGCGAGCTCAATTTGGGCCAGCCCTCAGGAAGCCTAAATGAAGAAGCCTTAGCTAAACAACTTTAGTTACCACATCGGATATAATATAGCTGGAAGGCGAGCGTGCCCGCGTGATACCAAAATCGGTCCCTTTGTCGAATTGGAAGGGACGTGCGATAGCAAGAGAAATCTGAGTTCAAAAACAACACCTAGCCCGCTTAGGGCAATCCATACAAAACTGGTGTTGGTCCCACATTGGCCGTAGTGGGGCTGTAAAGCGAGCGTGCCAGCCTGATACCACAATCAGTCTTTTCGAGCAATTTGAAACCAAGTGCAACAAACAGCACGTGAGCTTCAGGTCCAAAGACTGTACCCAGCCCAATTGGGGCTGCAACGCAAAACCGCTGAAGATCCTATATTTGCCATGGCAGGTATAGAAGCTCGAACTTCTGAATGTTCTTTTTTGTTTTATGAGTGATAGGTAACGTAACGTAAATTCAGGCTCTTGTCACTAGAAAGCGCTAGAGCAAAAATGCACAAACATCAGTGCCGCTGTGTGTTCTATAATAGCCGTAGCGAGTGTGAACATAACGGAGGGTTGCTTACGACTATGCATGCATTCTACCACTGTTTGCTTGTATGAGACTTTGCCCGAAATTACGGTACAGATGATCTGTATAATAGCTGGTAGCATTTATTCGGTTAGAAAGTTTAGATCGCTCAAGTTCTCGTGATCCTGCAAATTGCGCTAAAAACATTGAAACACACTCATTGCTAACTGTTGCTCGTTATGTGGTTGGTATGTATAGCCTGCAATTCTCACTACAATATTACTGTGCAGACCACACATCTTCACCACCTAACCAAGATGGAACATGAATTTGGTATGGTGAGCCTGCAATTCTCAGTACAATATTACTGTTCAGACCCCACATCTTCACCACATAAGCAAGATGGAACATGAATTTATTAGGCTAGAATAATGATATGAATTTTGAAATTTAATTTTGTAAATGTTTAGAAAGGGCAGACATGTATAAAATAATTGCGTAATTATGTCCGAAAATACTTAGCGGCAGAACTAGGACTAGTGTTCCCTATCAATTATCTGCGTCAGACCCCTATGAGAATAATGAGGTGAAACCCAAGTGCGTCTTGCGGCAGTAGAACCCGCATCAGTCCGATGTTGTTATCTGAGGAGCTGGCCGAAATAAAAACAGTAAATGTGCACATTTGGCAATGCGGGAAAAATGTGCGCAGCCGAGAAAAGGGTGCCTGCATCGGTTCCAAGTGGGGCTCATTGGGGCTTTTGTCGCCAGCACAATTCAGGCCTACGTCGGCCAGCGTCGTAGCACCGACGTCAAGCCCACCAGGGCTGTTGTGTACTGTCTACATCGGACAGACCGGGGCCCTCCCTTCATAGCCCACTTTGTGCGGCATGGGTAGGTTTGTCACAAAGACAAAATCTATTGACACATTTTCAGCCATCCTTTGTCACGCATTTATTCGCAAGGGTACGTTTTAATGATCCGATGACACATCAGACTGAAGTTATGCCAATAATGCCAGAGCTGCAGTTAGAATGCGTCGCTTTGCAGTCAATGCATTTGGGCGCATGTCTGCAGAGCTATTTGCATGTGGTCGTAACATAGGGCTAATTAAGGGCATCTGGCAGCAGCTGTTTAAAGTGCTGGGCCTTGTAGACATAGATTCAAAGTTCATACCTACAACATTATAATTAGAGAGGGGGGTAGAGGAAGGGGTATCGGAAAAACTCAGTGTAATGTTTGGGCGAGCCTTAATAAAGATATTTGGTCACAATAATATAAAGTCTTTATTACCTGCTGGTTGACACACACAGCGTAACTATGTGTAAATAACGGATAATAGAACTTTTTTTTATTGTAAAAGCATTGCTCTGTTAGAAAATTGTTTAATGTGAGCGAAAAATGTCTGAGTCATCGAACTGCCAAATTTGTTCCACTGTCGTTTGGTGAATGTTTGCTTTCAACTGCTCCTTATATCAGTTAGGACCATGGTAAGCATACTGCAAGAATGCGTTCCTTGGTTTAAAAAATTTCACCTAGATAACATCATTCGTTAATTCACTGCTCCACTGGTCTCTACGCATCTTAGTGTTTTATAATCAACAGCTCTATTTTTAAGATATCTCTAAATTTTTCTACATTATGACTTTTGTTTTCCATTTGCTCAGGCTTTAGACACCAACAGCAGAATCTGGATTGTTTTGCGAAATTACCATAGATATACTGAAGGTGAGGAACACAGCTGCATTCATGCGGAAAAGAGGCTTCTGACAGATACTAACTACGAATTTGACCAATATTATAAGGTCGGGAACACAAGGTGAGTATGACTTCAATACGTCGAACATTCAGACACAGGTCTCTAGAGCAGCTCATGCCGAACTATTAGAACGCAAATAATTTTAACGACGGCATAGAACTCACTTCGAGTGTATCTAATATGAAATCTAACATGACATTCTATTTTGTAGGGCAAGGCAGCTCCTTTAAAAAAGATAGAATTTACTAATACTTAAAAAGCATCGTTCATACAGCTTTTGAAATTAATACGAAATTCACATTGAATTACCGCACGGAAGGCAGGTACGAAAGCCTGCAGCTGTGAATATAACACATTTCAATATAGATATTTATATTAAAATGTGGATTAATTAGTTGGTTCGAACGTCTAGCGCTGCCAGTAATTCGAGCACAGTAGGATCGAATTGCCAGCCGCAGGGCACAACTTCAGAGCGAGAGATAGGAGCCGGAGACCAGCGATGGTGATGGCGATGCCGCAGCGTTTTCTGTTCTTTGTCTTCTTTACATTTCCCCCACGTGAAGAAGTCGCCATCCTGGCGACTCAGGGAGAAGAGACGACCAGAGGGCTGTAATACGGCTTAAGGCGGCTAACATGGACTACCTTGCAGCCGCGGCGGCGGTGGTCGGAAGAAGGGGTGACTGGCTCGAATACGTAGTTTACAGAGGATGTGCGTTCCATGACGCGACAAGGTCCGTGGTATTTGGTTTCTAGTTTGCTGGTGGCAGGAACGCATAGCCAAAAGAGCCTGTCGGCCAGGAACGTCGGAGCAGGGGTATCGCTGTCATGCTGATCTTTGCGATAGCCTTGAGTGTTGGAGGTAAACGTGCGAGCTAGTTGACGGCATTCATCGGCCTTCTGTACAATATCTGACAAAGCACTGTACTCAGAGGCATCTGGATAGTATGGCAAAATTGTGTCCAGAGTACCAGATATTTCACGGGCGTATAAAAGAAAGAAGGGCGAAAAACCAGTTGTTGCTTGTGTGGCAGTGGTGTACGCGAACGGTACGAATGGCAGTACCTGGTCCCAGTTGGAGCTTCCAGATTCAGATGTAACATACATTGCGAGCATGTCCCCAAGCGTACGGATGAAGCGCTCCGTGGGGCCATTTGTTTGCGGGTGGTACGCGGTTGTAGTACGATGTATCGATTTGCAAGACGACAGGAGCTGTCGAACTACTTCGGAAAAAAAGACACGACCTCTATCACTCAGTAGCTCGCGCGGGTCGCCATGTCGAAGAATGAAGTGGTGTAAAAGGAAATGGGCTACCTCTCGGGCTGTCGCCGTGGGAAGCGCAGCAGTCTCGGCGTAACGGGTCAGGTGGTCGACGGCGACGATGACCCATCAATTACCAGCGGCACTGCATGGTAGCGGACTATAAAGGTCGATTCCCAAACAATCAAACGGGCGAGCTGGAGACGGTAAAGGCTGGAGAGGGCCAGCGGGGTGGCGAGAAATCTTTCGTTGTTGACAGGCGGTACAAGAGCGAATGTAGCGACGTACGAAATTATACATTCCCCGTCAGTACCTCAGGCGAATTCGATCCTAGGTTTTCAGGACGCCGGCATGAGCTCTTTGCGGATCAATGTGATGGTGGGCACAAACTTCGGAGTTCAGGTGGCGCGGAATGACAAGCCATTATCTGCCGTATTAGTTGTAGTTCCTTCGGTAGAGAAGGCCGTCCCGAATGGTGAAATGGGAGGCCTGTCGGCGAAGTGCCCGAGGATGCGTAGCCGCGGAAGTAGTGCCAAGGATATCTAGCAGGTTAGAAATGCAAAGATCTTGTCATTGCTCCAAAGGCATATCCTTAATGATGAGTGCTGACAAGGATGCTTAAGGAGGGGACGATGAGTTAGGTGAACGTACCGGTGACCGAGAAAGAGCGTCGGCGTCAGAGTGCTGGGGCCAGAGCGGTACACTACACGGATGTCGTATTCCTGAAGCCTGAGCGCCCAGCACCCGAGACGGACAGGCAGATCCTTGAGAGACTCGAGCCAGCAGAGAGCGTGATGATCTGTAACTATCTCGAAGGAGTGGCCGTATAAGTAGGGGCGGAACTTCGTTAAAGTGCACACGATTGCTAAGCACTCCTTAGTAACCTACTCCTTCGCAAGCACTCCTTCGCACGATTGCTAAGCACTCCCTAATCCTGCTCCTCAATAAGCTCCAGTCGCACCCTCAATGCTGTTCCTTACACCCACAATTTCATCGTCCGGCGTTGCGCCACTGAGCTACGCTCCAGCATTCGCGCCGGCTCCTCCTCAGGTATTGCGGCAAACGTATGCCGAAGTCACTTCAAGTCCACCTCCTGAGCCAGCATATGCCTATGCTTTGCCCCCTATGCGGTCGGCACGAACAGCCTTTGCTCCCCCTTGCTTCAGACACAATCTCCATTGCGCACTTCAGACAACAGGCCTATTTGCTACCACTGCGGCATCCCTGGGCAGAGTACAAGCTACTGCCGGCGCCGAATAAATGTGGCCTTTGCTGCACGGCCTGCACCCCCTTATTCGGCCCCCCAGTTCCCAGTCCCGTCGGGTCCTCCAACAGCACCCCCTGATCCTCCGGACTTCCTCCCTTTTCGTTCGCCATCACCACGTCGCCGCTCCATTTCGCCAATGCGCCGACGATCCGCTACCCAGCACCTCCACCAAGTGAAATGCGGATTTAATAGTTGGTTCGAACGTCTAGCGCTGCCAGTAATTCGGGCACAGCAGGATCGAATTGCCAGCCGCAGATCACAGCTTCAGCGCGAGAGATGGGCGCCGGAGACCAGCGATGGTGATAGCGATGCCGCAGCGTGTTCTTTTGTTTGTCTTCTTAACAATATATATACGTGAAGGAAAGAAGCCAACAGTGTGTGAGGCCAAGGAAAACATTAAAGATTGTACTTTGTCTTTTTTTTTCTTTTTTGCTTTGGTAACTTCATAAATTAGTAATGTAGTCTGTTTAGGGGAAAGATAATTAAACACAAAGTAGAAGGAAAAACAACCTACCGATGATGAGAACCGAACCCACGCTCTCAGATTATCACGTCCGGTGCTCTTCAGACTTAGCTACATTGGCCGCTGTCCCACCTGCTACTTTCTTGGGTATTAATGTCTGTATACGAACCTTGAGATTATTCACCAGCGCTACCCTCAACCATAGCGGTGGACATGGAACGTCCTGTGTAACCGCCAGCGTAACGTATATATATA
>JAJIZL010030202.1:91182-110515 GCA_023969395.1 Amblyomma maculatum
AAGGGAAAATGAGGGTACTCGTTATAATATATGAAGGAAAGAAGCCAACAGTCGGCGAGGCCAAGGAAAGCGTTGGGGATGCTACTTTATGTCTTTTTTTAATGTTTGCTTGGATAGTCACACAAATAAGTAATGTAATCTGTTTAGGGGAAGGATAATTAAACATAAAGTAGAAGAAAAAACAACGTGCCAATGGTGGGAATCAAACCCACGAGATCCGAATACCGCGTCCGGTGCTCTTACAACTTAGCTACTTTGGCCGCTGAATATGGCGTGTTCATATGGCGCCATATTCATACTGCTGCTGGCGACCTCATCCATTCACGTTTTTAGGTACTTTGATAACGAGGTAGTTAGGATGTGGATGGTTTATTTCGTGATGGTTTCTGAAGTTTCTCGGTTTCGCAACGAAGTGTATAAGATGCAGCCGGCTCACCGAAGTTAGACGAGATAGAGAGAATTTATTTGCATATTTAGGAGTCAGCATGAAGATCGAGAATTTAGTTAATTCTGGAACTACGGGGGGTCATATACTTAAGCATCATGAATTCCAAGAAGAAATGTAGCTGTTTGTAATGCACAAATCGCAATCGTTGATAACACATGCCCACGATAAGGCAGCGCCTTCACAAACGCCGGTCCTCCCTGATCGATTGATGTATCACCACTCCTTGGGATGGGAATGCTTCGGAGACGACGAGTGTGATCTATGCCCGTCCTCTGTCAGCCCGCTGTCAGCTTTACGTGAACTTGAGCGTTCACACGGCCGCGTCACCACCGATGGTCGATTTATGGGCCTTCGGTTCTTCGGCTTTCTTGCCCCACCTCTTTGAACCCAGCTGCCGTCTGCCAAGGCAGAGGTTCGCGAGCGGTGTCTCCAGATCGCAGCTGGTGGCGGCGGCTGCGCGGCAGCAACAGGGGTGCCGGCCACTTCCGGACCGCAAGGCAGGTGCGCAGGCGGCGTCGGGTTCGCAGAGAAACGGGCCGTCGCCGGAAACACGTGCGTGCGACCGAAACACTTCGTTGTACGGAATTCCGGCGAGTAAACATGGACACCAACGAGCACGCTTCACTCCGGCCTGCAACAACAGGCCGCTATTCTCATAATGCAGTCGGTTTGGCGCCAATATTGGGCATTACAGGCCAGTCTAGCCCCTCACCTCCCCACCAAACTATCCTGCACAGTCTTAAAGCTTGCTGCACACAAAAACATAAAAAAGGTCGATGCGTTGCCACCATTTCACTTATCGACATGTACAGGGTGATCCACTTTAGCTATAACACGGTCACTGCTTTCAAAGCAGCATTGCCTCGGATGCAGGCGCTTTTCGAAGCAAAGCGATATACGCACAATTGGACACGGAGGTGATGCTTCACATGGCCCGCCGCCCAGCTTTATGGAGTTGGCGGGTCGGACGCAATTATGCTTTGAAAGCAGTGACCGTGTTATAGCTGAAAGTGGATCACCCTGTACAGCTCGGCCCCCCGCCGATACAGCGACCAGCAACCCCATACCTCCTGCGAGCCCAGGCCGCGAAAACGGAGGACTGATCTTGCTGCTTCCGACGTTGGTGGCCAGACGCGAGACAGCTTCGGCATTTGCGTTTAGAAACCTGTTTTCTTTTTTGGTGCTGCACTACAATGCTATATTCCTGGAGTGCAAAGCCCACCTGGTTAGCTTCTTTATTAGCGGCGTGGTGAGGGTAAGAAACTTCAAGGGATTGTGATCTGTAATAACCCTGATCTGAGCACCGAAAAGCCAAGTGTCAATTTTTCCGATTACCCAAATGATGGCGTAGGCTTCTTTCTCGATATTAGCTCACCGCGTCTGGGCCGCACTTAGGTTCTTGCTCAGAAAAGAAATAGGTCGCTCTTTTCCTTCATCATCCAACAGTGTCATCCATGCGCCAACGGCATTATCTGATGCATCAGTGACCGCAACGTGCACTTTGTTGAGATTCGGGGCATTCAACGCTGCAACATTTGCCAAGCATTATTTCTCCTTTACAAAAGCGTGCTCGGCGCCCCCTATCCACGGTATATTCTGAAGAACGTGTTTTCCTGTCAGGGTCCTTATCGGCAGTCCCACCTTTGAATAACCAGAAACATTATCACTAGGTCAGCTTGCCCCCAAAAGTTACTCAGCTGCCTTTTTGTCTGCACTTTCAGGTTGTCTGGGTCTGCGCCTTGTCTGGGTTTGTGTCACGTGACCACGCGTTCGCGTGTCCATCCGGCCGTCGAGCATTCACTCGAAACCAGCGGATCACCTGCGTGTCCCCTCCTCCCCAGCGCTGTTCGCGCACTGCCTGAAAGCTTTCTACCGAGAGTTTCAACATGGACTCCGAGCGAAACCGTCGTCTCGCTGCTCTGGGTGTTCTAGGTGATGTGTGCGAGGACGACGAGGAAGCGAAAAACATTCATTTATCGCAAGCGTCTTCAATATTTCATATCAGTGGGCAGCTATCTACAAGTACAAAAAACGTGACTGTCGCTTCATTACAGAGCGCATGTTTCGCTACTTCACTCATAATCAGCACTAGAAACTGAGTAAAGCTGCAACTCTGGCACACCCACAAGCACAAACATACGAGAAACGATGCCCTGTGGCGAGCAGAGAGCAAACGACGCAGAGCATGCACAACAAACACCCCACTGCAACAGAATACGAGACGAAAAGCGCGGGCGTAGCAACGCGGAATAGCAACGATAAAGCAAAAAGAGCAAAAACAATCTCCGTCCGCATGCACTGAAAAAGGCGCTTGGCCTATTCAGTCCGCTCCCCGATCCAGGGCCCCGGACGGCCACGCCGCTCTCGCCGTCGCTCAGAGCAGTGACGTCGGCATCAAGTGCGGCGCGGGTAGCTCCGGTTCTCCCGTCTCAACCCACCTTAACGTGCGGCTACAGAGTTCTAGGGCGAGAGGATAGAACTTAGCCAGCAGCGGCACAAAATGTAAGGTGGCCGTTCATTTCTACAAGGCTTCTGGACGGAAGAAGGCGTAACAGACGTCAGTGATAAGCGAGACCTGCCAGGCGCGCCAACTAGGGTAAGACGACTCGGCTCGAATGTATACCTGGTTTTCTTTACATCTGTTTTTACGTGTTCCCAGACCGCTGTTTTGCTCCCTGTGCCAACATTTCTTTTCAAATTTTTCGCTTTACTGTGGCTTGAAATCGTTGCCTTATATGTAACTGGATTCGCTACATGCGTTTAATTGCAGTCGTGCAGCAACGCCCCACCCCCGTTGATGCTGAAATGCTGAGACATTGCAGTTTGCGGTAGTTTCGGCTGGAATCCCGAGTCAAAATAATGCCCAGTGAACACAACGGCAGCATTGTGGTGCGAGCATCTCATTGCGGAAATACCATCATCATGACGACCAACTTTCTTTAGGTGCGTTACGCGAAGCGGCGCGACTGACTCGATCTTTAATATAACAGTCCTCAATGGCCTCGCCGAAGTGGTAGCACCACGCATCTTTTATATGGGAGGCTTGGTAGGAAGGTGCGTAAAGATAGGTTTGCCTTAGCCTAATTTGTTGCGACGCCACAGCTGATCATGCAGATGACCGATATCTTGAAGTCATGCGCTCTGGGAGCGTGAACTACACAGGTAAAGCACGAAACCGCGAAAAAAAATGCAAATTCGCGCACTGACCAGCAGGCCCCACGCTGCAGACCACCATCCCCGCACGTCACAGCTTTTTTCTGTAACATCCTTGAAGGCATTGAGTTTGCGAAAGTTAAAGCGCTCTTCGGGCAATAAAAAGCAAGCAAAAAAATTTGGAGGACACTTAAGCTTCGCCTTTAAGAATGAAACGCGCGTTATCGCGCCCCACTCGCACCCTCTACTCATTTACTTATCGCGCTTTTGAGTGACACAAAGACGTAGTTCACATGATACAACACTCGTTATCTTGTCCAAAGCATGACTGTTTGGTAATTACTTGTTCTGAAACGTGATTTTTGGGACGTAGAAGCGCTGCCAGCCACCTTGCCGAAACGCGCGGGCCTCAAGTTGCAGTCGTAGTTCGCCGGCAACATTGTTGCCGATCCAAGCCGGCTCGATGAAGATCTCGGAGGCCCCACCCTGTCTATCTTATTCCGTGCGCCACACGCATGATGGGGCTACGTGCACGCCAAGCGTAGAGGAAGTACAGCGGACAGTAATTTGCCACTCGCTTAACTGCGTGTTCTGTAATTATGTAATTTACATGCTCATAATTATTATTATACACCACAATACAGTTCTCTAAGGGGCATTTCTGGGACAACACCGCAATCAATGGATGCGCCTTTGTACAGGCAGATTTCGTGCACAACGCACCTAGTGGACCCAACAAGCCCATTGGCCCCAGAGATGGCCACTGCAGGGCTGAAATCACAGAAGCTCTACATTCACTTTTGGTTTCGTTTCCGCATGAATCGCGTCCGTTCATGCAGGTATAGGTGGCAAGAGCATTGCGCTTCTGCATTATTTTAACCCTACCGCTTAGGCATGCAAAGAAACGTAAATGCAATGACAGAATCACACCATGTGATCTTTATTGAAGTAAGATTTTATTGTGCAAAAGATGTTTGAAAAACATATGGCGAAATTCGATCTGTCACCAAAGGAACATCCTTCATATTTCTGAATGCAACCGATACTAGACACAAGCTACTGGCATGAAGTTTCTTATCAAGCAGGACAACATACTTGAGCCATATTCTTAGAGTTTATGTAACAGTGAACGCGAGACGTCTGCAATGTACCATACAGTGCGAAAATTAAATTGCCCCCAGATGGAAAAAGAACCCACTTGAGGAACCTCGTATCACTTTAGAATTTCAAAGTTAGATAGACTATCTAGTGGAACATTTTATTCTTGCCAGATTGAATAGACTAGCTGCCGAACCATTTGGCAAAAGTTAAAGTTATCTGTCAGTAACACCACAGACGTATGTAACTGCCCTGTTTCCACAGATTCTCCTATTTGAACGCTTATGCCGCAAACCTCTCAGGCTGCAAATCAGAATTAGAGGACTGAAATTAAACTCGGTTTAAGTAGCAATCAATAAAACATGTGCGCCAGTAAAGTAGTATGTGACAGAATGTCTTTACGAAGATTGTTCCATTCAAAGTACCCAACAGAACTGGAAACGTAACTAAAAAGTGCCGTTATAGCAGTAGAAGATACACACTAAAGATCTAGATTGCTCGCTTTACCTTCATATTGTGAATTCATTTTTGAAATTTGTGTCTTTCTGTGAACCTTGGTGCAATTCTAAAATAGAGCACGAGTGTTGAATGGTTGAATGGTCTCGCCGAATCTCCGTAGCCGTGGGCAGCGCCGCTCTCATGCGCGAGTGGCGATGTTGTCGTAACCGATGCAACAGCGAGCCGCCGTTCGCTGCACGCAATAGGCGATCGATGTGTCGGAGCGCCCGCCGCGTGGCATGGACTTGTAATGGCCACACGCCTGCCTCAGCCAAAGTAGCTGCGCATTGAGAGTTTTGAGGAAGGCCAAAGCAAATGCGGAATGCCTTGCGATGCTCGACCTCCAGCCTTTTCCAGCATGGTTTTCGCAGTGTTACGAGTGGTAGCACGTAGAGAATTGAACCCCAGCCGCGGAGTTGTACAGCCGTAACGCAGCTTGCTGGGAGATACCCTGGCCTCGAGCAGTGAGACTGTGTACGGTGGCAGTGATTCTCTTCATCTGCAGGCGGGATTGGGTCTCCGCGGTTTGGAAGGAAAGGCGCTGGTCTAAGTCCACCCTCAGGAACCGCACCGAACATCGCCACGGCAGGAGGGTGCCGTCCAGTGTGAGTGGCGATGATCGCTTGCGCGACATCGGAAAACAGGCAATTGCGACAGACGTGCCTGCGCTGAGCGAGAGACCTAGACCGCGCTGTCTCTCCCCGTCGTCAGAGCTCCCTGCAGGCACGCGCGCACTCGCGCGGTCTTGCCCGGCGGCCCAGGCACCACAGAGCAATGTCATTTGCGTATATGGAGATGACATGCTGATGAAATGGAGATGGTGCCGGCTGCCTGCGGGAAGGCAGCCCGGCACTACCGAGATCACCATATTGAACAGAAAAACTGGCAGAACACAGCCGTGCGGCACGCCTAACCCGACCGGACGAGGTGCTGAGAGAGCACCCCCCATGCGAACGCGCAAGGTGCGTGCCTGAAAAACGTATTGTGAACGTATTGTAGCAAGCGACCACCTACGCCAGCCTTATCAATCGTCGCGAGAATGGCAGAGCGGCAGACGTGATCAAACGCACCCGACACGTCCAGCAGTAAAAGCAACACAACCTGCCTCACTGCCTTTGCTTGCTCGAGCGCACTGACAACATCGAAGGTCGAATGCGCAGTGCACCGCATTCCGTGTAAGCCCTTCTGCCGTTCATCAAACAAATCCGCCGCCGCAGGCCGCTCGTTAAGGCGATGTAAGACCATCTGTTCCATGATATTACCAGCCGTAGATGGTGGTGCCATTGGACGGTATCCCGCGAGCTGGGTTGGTGAGCGTCCTGACTTGAGGATGGGGCAGACGACGAGTTCCGTCGCGGTGAAGGGGGCGTCACAAGGGCCACCTGAGATAGAGGCGCTGGCGCTGTCTCTGGGGCTCACAGGCGAAGTTTGGCTGCCTGCATACGCAGGGCTTAGCGTTGAGAAGTGGTCCGTAAATTACTCAGACAGCTCCTCGTAGCTAAGGCCGCTCGAGATGGCAAAAGCGGCCAGCGACTGCGTGCTCGCTTGTGGCATTGTGATGCGTCGTAGGGTTAAAGAGTCATTGTGAGCTAGAGTCCTCCTCCGTCGTCCTGCAGAGCGATGCCCAATGCCGGCGGTAAATGTTTTGGAGTTCCTCCTCGCTGCCATGTCCAGTCGGTTTTGTTCTATCCAGTCAGATGGTCTGTCCGTCCGCCGCCGCTTACCTTGGTTGCGATTTTTCTCTCAGGTCGAGGAGCTTGTCGGGAGTTGGCTGCCCTCCCGAACCTGTATACGCGGTGAGTGCCTGCGAACGCGCTACGGACGAAACTGGAGAAGAAATCCACGCCGAATCTAGCGGCGGCTTCTACTTCGCTGCGGATGTGGGTCCAGTTGACCATGGAGTAAGTGCGCTTGGCGCACGCTTCCTTGGCAGTGGGCTCAATGAGAATGAAGTGATCAGAGCCCCAGAGTGATTATACTAGGTCACCTCGATGCCGCTAGACACGAAACAACATCGATGCAGGAGCCGGGTTTGCCGCGTCGTTGGAAGGTGGGCTCGCCGGTGTTTAGCGGTGTGAGTCCCAGCTGCGTTGCCATGACATGTAGGCCGTTACCCCCGCGTGGTGTTTCGGACACTGCCCTACGCACAATAATGGACATTGAAACCACGAGAATCACTTGTCGGGAGGCACAACACGAAGAGACTGCACCTATCCGCTGGGCATTCCACTGCACAGCTGGGCGCACGTAAACACTAGCCACAGACGTGTCCACACCACAGACGCGCACTGTAACAATAGACTCCTTCACATCACTCTCGTCTACGCTCGAGTCAACGAGGATATGTTCGATATCGCGCTGCTCATAAACCGCACGCCGCGATTTCCCAGGCTTGAAATGTCTTACTGAAAGCTGACTGCATACTTTCAGTTGAGGATAACATTTTCTCAACATTTAGTGTTAGGCAGAATATTTTACAGCTATGCATATTATGCCCTTGCTAACGTAGGACGCTTCGATGTTTTTGCTGCTCTTAAGAAAGAAGAGTAGGAGAGAAACGTTTTGCTGCAAAAATCACTCTTTTTTGCTTTAAAATCATGGAAGAGGAAGCAGCAAAATGTTTTTGTTGCACGTTACTTTTCGGAAATTTTGTTTAGAGAGATGATTCACATAAATATAATCATTTTTTTCCGGCGTAACATAATTTGCCTATATTCTCTGCAGGTATTGGAACGCCTGTATGGCACACTTCAAAGAGAAGCTCCTGTCCTAACCGTCAGTAAAACTAGTGGTAAGAAAAATACCCTGTATTTATTTGAGCTTTAGTTTATTGGGATTTAGAAAAAAGATCTGGGTGAAGAGACCTAAAGGTGACACGCCTGGTCACCGGACTAGGTCATACAAATCCTGCATTAATACAGAGTTTTGGACATAATACAAAATAGTGTGACAAACAACATCATCCATTATTACTTGAACACAGCAAGGAAATTTATAGAGCATTGAATATAAACAAAAAATACACCTTTGTTACAAAAATATAATTGAGAAAAAAGAAAAAACAACTACGAATAAGTTCATTTGACAGAGTGAGAAAAAAAAATTCCAGAAGTAGATCTTCTAAATAACATATAATATGGGAACATTGCTTCTTTTGCGCACACCGGCTGGTTTAATCAAAACTGAAGAATAAAACATTTGCCTTTTTTACGGAAAGCACGCAGAGGAACAGACAGGAACAGGAACGTGACCATGCCAGAATAGATGTTCAGGAGGTTAGAAATTTGACAACTGAATGATGATCAACCATAATTCACCGTGGAGGTGCTCTTGATAAAAATGGTTTAACTAAATATAATGCGCATCTTCTTTTGTATATTTGAAGAAGAATAGTGCGCGATTGCTTTTAAAATCTGAAAAAGCAACATCTCACAATAGGGGCCTAATCAATTATTCAATGTCTAGGATTTGATTTCGCCTAAAATATAATGATATCAAGTCACGTCTTGATAGGTATTCTCAAGCGCACATAATTTTTCTGCAATATATGAAGGTTTTCCATATTTGACCTAGTAGGGCTTCCTCATACAAGCAGGCAGTAATGTAGCCGCGTGTGAACAGTGCTGAAATACAGCGGATGCCTCAAATATGGAGGGAAGATTAAATGGAATCTATGGATCATATTTTTACCGGGAAACGCGGGACCAAAATGATTTGCTCACTGACAAAGACGACGACCGAGGAACGCGGGCACGACGAAGCGTTGAGAAAGAGGACGACGCTAACAGAGTGGATACTGCATGGCTACTGAAGTCTTAGCGTCGAGTTCAGCCCATCGCAGTGTCTTTACTTTAAGTACATCCCTGTAACATCTTGGTGGAGGTCGTGCGTTCGACACAATCTGACGCTGACCTATGAGATTGCACCGCTCCACCCAAAGTCACCGACTGCTAAACCCACTTCCGAAATCGTACATGTCGCCCGCCTCAAGCCATATTACTCCCCCTCCACACCGCACGCCTAATGCGCACCGGGACGTTGCCTTTTGCCGAGAGGGGTAGTATTACCGGGAAACACGGGACCAAAGTGATGTGCTCACTGACAAAGACGACGACCAAGAAACGCGGTCACGACGAAGCGTTGAGAAAGAGGCCGACGCTAACAGAGAGGATACTGCACGGCTACTGAAGTCTTAGCGTCGAGTTCAGCCCATCGGAGTGCCTTTAAAATAGGTACATCCCCGCAGCAATATCAAAAATATCCAGGCAATAGTGAACGGAACCTGTTGAGCATAGCAATGTATTGTGCAAAATTGCATGTAATGAAGCGCCAACTCAAGATTCCCTGAAACTAAAAGCCCAGAAATTTGATTCCTGAAACCCGTTCTTGTGGTCGCGACTAAAATATTACTTCATTGCTATTATGAACAGCTCTGTTAACAGCAGTAAACAAAAGGTTCTTTGTCTTGTTAGCATGTAATGCTAGCTCATTTGCAACAGGCCAGTCAGGTAAATTCTAAAGCCCTGAGTGTACACGTGTAATTCATGTGTAAGTCTTCTGCTGAAAAACAACACTTTTATCGTCAGCGTAAAGGATAGCAGGAGGAATTTGTAGAAACGATACAACGTCGTTAATGTACAGAAGGAACAAGGTAGGTCGCAAAATTGGCCTTTGGGTAACCCCAAATTTGATCAGCTCAGACTCTGATGTAAAACCATTGACAAAACCTACTGAGAGTGGCACGAAAGGTAATTCTGCCAACATTTAAGTGGCACCCCTCTTATTCCATAAATTGTTAATTTGTTTAGAAGTATATTATGTTTAATTGAATCGAATGCTTTACTAGAATCTAGGAAAACCCATGAGGTGTAGAGATAACTTTATATGTTTTTTTAAGCTTTTCCTTAATTAAGGAAGACAGACTCAGTTTATTTATTTTGGCGACACTTTATTTATTTTGGCGACCTTGGCGACACTCGGTGTAGCTTGTCGTGAGTACGAGGTCGCTTTCACGGAAGGGTTGGTCACAAAGCTGCAACGTAAATATAAAAAAAGCTGCTTAAGCCGGGTGCAGCGATTGCCATGAGCGATTGCCACGCAGCGAGCAGCTAACCCGGCTTTAAACCCGTCATTTACTACGGCAGCTACGATCACGTAGCCAATCGCGAAATGAAATTATTTTGCATAGGAAAATTATTTAGGTTGCAAAACAATTTTGTTCCGCACTCAAAACGGGGCAAATGCTACTCGAATATTAGTTGCTGTGCTGTCCAAATTTTGGGCTTGATATGGGCGCGCCTGCGCTTTAGTACACTGTGCTAAAGCAAATAGTGGTGAATAGCAGCACGAGTATTAGGAAGCAAACAAGAACGCTTTTTTACCAGTGTGCTCTTCACCGGTAATAGTTTTTTTCACGGCACAGCCTTTGGCTACGCTGAATTTTGAGCCGAGTTCTACGGAAACTTGTAAACGTGCGCTTTGGATCCATTGACATAGTTTGAGCGATAGTTTAGCGCACAACAACACCCAGACATTATAGATACCTTACTCAAAAGCGCCTATGGAGCACAGATTAGGAACACAGCAAACACAGGCTGAAAACACGTACACTCAGGCCGAGTCGCTCCAGATCGCCTTGCTTGCGTACGCTTACGCTCAGCCCCGCCAATTTATCCCCAGATCTCACTGTTGTGACGTAGAACTAGTGTAAAGGGGGACTTGCGCTTGCCTTCTCTTAGTCTAGGTGGTGTTGGCTAAGCTAAGCCGCTAGTCTGCCTTAGTGAGCGGTGCTCGAATGATTTGACAAAGTTCGTTCCATGACATCTTTATGTTCATCGTCTGAGAATTGACAGGCTACCAGTTTTATTTATTTACAATACTGCCAGTCTCTAGTTGAGTCCATAGCAGGTGGGCATTCATAATATCGAAAAAATGATGATGACAAGAAATAAAGCAGCTCTACAAAGATACAGTATTAGGCAATTCTTAAAGCACAAAAAACTGAAAATATGTTATCAAATTCGCACAAACAGCTCACAAAATAAAGAACACATACAAGTTCAAAAACGAAACAATGGGATAACAGGCTGTCGACTGCGTTAAACAAGCGAAAGAAAAAAGAAAGCGAAATTTGTAACCGAATAATGTCAGCTCACACCGCGGCCTGTAGTTTGGAACAAAAACTTGAAATGAGTCAGCGTTAGCAACAGATGAGTGTAGGCAATTCCATTCGCTTGTTGCCAACGGGAAGAAAGAATGTTTAAATGCATCACTGTGACATGAAAATTCGGTTAGCGTGAACGCGTGATGGTTTCTCAACTCTCGCTTATGTGATAATGAAACATACTGTGATAAGTCGATGTTAAAGGCGTTATGTAGTAGTTGATATAAAAATTTTAATCGCGCCAACTTTGCTCTTGCTGATAGCGTTTCGAGCCCGGATATTACAGCTAGTTCGGTTGGTGAATCTGTTCGCTTGTATTTGTTATGAATGAATCTTAGTGCTTTATGCTGTATTCTTTCAAGCCTCGAAATGTTAGTAAGAGACTGGGGAAACCAAACGGTGTTAGCATATTCTAGTACTGGTCTAATAAAAGTCTTATAAGCTAAAAGTTTAGTTTGTGCAGGGGCTAGGCGAATACATCTTCTAAGAAAAAATAACTTGCGCAATGCTGTAGCAGTGATGTTACTAATGTGTTCGTTCCATCTAAGGTCTGAAGTCAGTGTGACACCTAAATATTTGTGTTTGTTAACAAAGGTAAGTGGAATGTCATTCATTTTATACACGAAATTAGAAGGCTGTTTTTTTCCTGGTTACTGCCATTGCTACGGATTTCTTTGTGTTGATTGACATCTGCCAATTATTGCACCATTCAGCGACTTTTTCTAATGACCTGTTGAGAATGACATGATCTTCGTGGCTTCTTATTTCTCTGTATATTATGCAGTCGTCAGCAAAGAGTTTGATCTTACAGTTAATATTGGCAGTAATATCGTTAATAAAGATAAGAAATAGCAGGGGTCCCAGAACAGAGCCTTGAGGAACTCCGGTTGTGACTGATACCGATCTGGATTGCACGTGGTGGTAGAATACGAATTGTGACCGTTGATGCAAAAAGTCCTCTATCCAAGCCAGTATTTCGCTATCACCAATGAAGCCTCGCAACTTTGCGATTAGTTTCGAATGACAAACGCAGTCAAATGCTTTAGCGAAATCGAGTAATATAATGTCAGTTTGGCTGCAGTTATCAATATTTAAAGCGAGGTCGTGAACAACTTCCGTTAATTGAGTAATAGTAGATAGGCCGCGGCGAAACCCATGCTGATTACGTGATAATAAGTTAAAGCGTTCTAAGAACTCAGTTAGGTGTTTAGAAATTATATGTTCCAACAATTTACACGCAGTGCTAGTCAGTGATATTGGCCTAAAATTCGATACTAAAGAAGTACTGCCTGATTTATGGATTGGTAATACCTTGGCTATTTTCCAGTCATCTGGCAGTTTGCAGGTACTAAGGGATTTACGGTAGATGAGACCTAGGAACTTGCTGCATGGTTCGGCGTACCGTTTAAAAAGGCGTTTGGAATTTCATCAGGACCGGCTGCTTTCTTATCGTCCAGGCCAAGAAGAAGATTAAAAATGCCGGCGAAAGTACGAAAGCCACTTTTTCCCTTGTTGCCTAATACGTATGTTGCCCCAGTGATAAAACACTAGCAGTGGAAGGAGAGTGCGCTTTCGCGCTACTGCAGGCTACACGAAGCACCGTCTCAAGGCCCCTGTGCGCCCACGCCAGATTGTTTCGATGCGCGGCCGCACCGGATGCGCGGACGCTCCGTGCAGCGCAGCCACGCTTCGCGTTATTCGCACATATTTAGGACCACCCTGTATTTTAGAGTTTATATTGTCCAATATTTCTGTACCTTGTTGCACAAAACGCTCCAAGTGCCAAAAAGTTTCTGTTAAACCTATTGGCTAGATCTTTATCACAGAGATCAGTTCCTCCAATTGTCATTTCAGTTGGTACGTTTTTCTCCGGTTTCTGTAGATCTTTTATAGTACGCCAGGTTTATTGCATACATTAAAAAGAATATCAAACGCTGCATTAGGAAATATAGGTTAAAAGTGAACAGAACGCAGTATATTCTGAGATAATTCAAGGCTTTGGAGTGCGAAATAATCATGTTAACCAAGTAAGCACAATGTTAACTTGCAAATTGGTTGAGCTCTAAAGAAGGAGATGTCAGAAATTAGGAGCTCGATCTACGATGAGTTTTTATAGAGTTTCAGTTTAGCGTAAGCATGACAGCGGAATTAAGGTAGACTACGTTAGTTTGCCGCAAGCAAACGCTTTCATTAGAAATTTATTTTAGCTCTCCTCCATCGTTAAGCATGGGTCATTAAGCAAGAAGGCTAAGTGCTGCTGATCATTGGTTCATACTGCTTCTGACCTGCAGAAAACGCAGGTATTAAAGACTTGTACAATATATAAATGCATCAACGCTCAGCGGCTTCCCATTCGAGTGTTTTCGTTGCCTCTTCAACATGTCGCTTCAGGGTTTTTGTCCATTCGTCTGTGTTCGTGATTCTTTCTCTGGAGTTTGTATGGTTCCGTCGAGTACGGCCGCTCGAGTGAAAGTTAGACACAGTAGTACTGGTCTTTCCTCTAGAATCAACAGCAATTGATGAGCGATAGACGAGAACACTGAGATTTCAAGGTGGCAACGTGATTTTTCGTTTCTCTGGACTTTGAGTGCACGTCTAAAGACTTTGAGTGCAAGTCTAAAGTCGTGAAGAGGACGCATAGCGCCGGCGGAGGTGAGAGCCCCGTTTAGAGATAACTGAGACCACCATGAAGATCGTAGAAGGTGCGGACATCGATCCGAAGGACCTAATGATCCCAGGCTCCTAATAATCCAGGTCTGTAGGTGAGAGTGAACACAGCCATCTTGATCAAAAATCTTTGCTTCTCCTAGTGACGTCACTCGATGAGCAATTGCATGCACAGCTGTGGCTAAAAGTGATCACACGCATGCCAGACGCGGTGTTGACTACCCTAGTGAAGCTTGTCGCTTCAAAAACGTTGAGCCTATGCAGCCTTATCAATTAAATACTCGCCTTGCCTCACATTTACGCGTTCCTTCAAACATGGCTTCAACTCGTTTGAAATTCCGATGTGTCTTCATATCAGCGACTCAAGACCAGGCTTCAGCGCGAAAATGCGAGGAAGAATATAGCGTTTTGCTAGCGAATGCAAACATGCTCAAGGAAATGAGAACCACTGCATTTACCATCAAACTATCCAGAGTAATTGGCACATCAAGTGACGCTTCCTTAATTGTTTGCACATGCAAGACGCTTGTTCAGAAGTACATTCATTGGCGTCGCTGCTTCGCTGGTACTATCTGAAGTTAAAGCACCCAATAACGGAATCATTATTGATTCCGATGTCTCCGTATACAGCTAAATTATAAAGCATTCGAAGACAATGACAAAATATTTAGCACTAGTAAATTAGAATATTCTGACTTTTGCCTGTAAGAAACTGATGCATTATAATGATGCTGGTCACTGGTGACCCCTAGTGATAGCCAGGAAAATGATTCAACGTGTTTTAAAGGCAATCAGAGAACTGAAACTACAAATTGTTTATCCAAGAAACATACACAAACAGCGAAATGAGATAGTGTATTCCACGCCGATTGTTTTATAGTTCCCACTTTCTGAAGAAGCCATGCACAAGCGATTAGATTATCGGATTGTGGTACGGCAGGTACTAAAGTCGTATCCCGGGTGGCACTTTGAATATTACTAAGTTTCCCATTTTTTATTTCTTAAAATGTAGTGTTCGTTTAGAGTTTCATAATATTCAAATACGCGGCCGCCTTTCTTCTCTAAAACGGGGAACCACAAGCAAGGCAGAACATTTTAGAATCTGTGCCCGGAAGGGTTTCATTCTAGTTAAGCCTGTAAATGAACCTGTAGGCCAAATTCATATAAAATTGATAAAAAATATTCAGGAAGGCAATGTTAAGTGGTACTGGAAGGTGGTAGTAACGTCTGCACACGCCAAGCAATAATTCATTCTTGCTTTACCCTACTTAACGAGGCCTCATGATATCTCAATGTGAAGTGGCAGCCTATGAGAGGTAGCTGTAAAATGCGGTAGTTTAATGCTTATGCTAATCAGGATGTGCAATATAAGAGAAAATTTAAGAAATTAATGATTAAGAGAGCGAAACTAGTGATAATTTACGCTATGGAATCTTAACCTTGAGACAGTGCTTAAGGCGCGGTAAAATATTTGAGAACCGGCTGTGTAAAAAAGGCTTTGAGAGACTTTTTTTATTATGTTAGCGCCAAATAATACATAAAGTTATGCTTAATGTCACTCACATACCTAAAGTGATCGCTAGTACTACCAATTAAAAGGAACTAAAACATGCACAGTTGAATTGGAAGGTCAACAAAATGGGTATTGAAACCATAACGTTTTAGTGCAGAGCTCACATTTTGACATATTTTGGAAATTAATAGGAACAAGTGATGAAGTGTTTTTAAGACTGGGAAAGTTTATCAAATCACACTGCGCAAACAACTGCGATGACTCTATTCAAGTCGTACTTCATCACCTTTCTGTTCGTTTTTGAGCTGACAAATAAAAACTTTAATATTACAGGTGGACTGCTTTTTATGTCAGTAGGTATGTAGTACTGAACATACCTGGGCGTCTCATTATTCGTTTTCTTGTACCGTTGTCCTGCAGGAGGCCCAGGAATTCAATATACTTTGAAGTACTGGAATGAGGAGCAGCACTGCGCATATTTGACTTTTACTGACCCGGTAGACAGTAAGTCTAAATTTGAAATATTTTACAAGTTGAGCATAAAATGCCTCCCTGAACACAGCTTAAAATATGTAATGCGCTGGAACACCAAAATATCAGACGTTTGGACGAAAACGGAATTATTGCGCTTTTAGTATGACCGATTTTTCTCCTCATATCCAGAAATATCCTAGAGACACTTTGATGTCCCATATGTATATATTTATTATTGAATAACTTATACACCTCTCTCTAGCATGTTTATTCCTTTCGTTCTGGTCAGGATCAGGAATATTAAATTGCGTCAGACTGGCTTGGTACGAGAAATAAAACTAAACAGCAGGCCTGAAACGAAGAAACAAGGAGAGGTAAGAAGTGATGCGAAACCCAAATGCGGGAAGATTAAGATATTTTGACGAGATCAGAGGACAGAGAAGAACAACGATGGGCTCAGCAGACAGTGCAATGTTATAGGGCGCATTATGCTACTGACAGAGGCTGATATGAACGCACAAAACGATCGCTTTGAAGGCACTTACTGGCTATGCGTGAGGGACATAAAAATAGGTTTCTAAATTGAAAAATATTTCAATGCATGTGACAGCGTCTAATAAGGAGATATCGTCCAAGACGTTCTTAATCAGGTCAGATGTGCTCTTTATAGTGACAAAAAAGTAGATGTGACTCTGAAAAGTGTATATTATTAAAATTACTATCATGAACACATTAAAGCATCATGCAAAATTAAAGCATCATGAAAACATGATCACGTTACCTTTTAATTCCTTCACAGCCGCATATAAAGCATTCATAAAGACCACTAAATATATCTAACGGATATAGGTGTACCCGTTCGAATGCAAACTCAGTCTTCGTTTTTGTTTTCTCATTACGTTTTTTCTTTGCAGTTTACGTCGTAATGTTATCTCTTTAAAACACTGATCCATATCTTTAGCGTTTATTTCTCTGTCATATTTAGGCTGGAGCATTTTCTCTCATGTGTTTGTTTCACCGGAAAGTGGTATTAATCTGTAATCTGGATTGTGTATAGATATGTAACTCATATACACTTTTGACTGGTTGTATATTAATCAGGAACATTCATTTTCTATGCATCTGAACGTGTTGCGTGTTGCGAAATGCACATAGGAGACGAGGCCTTGTTAGCCTACAAGCCTTTTTTCTCGTCTTTCACTCTCATCTGAAATAAAATTAACTGAACTGAACTGAACTGAACACTTTCCACGTCACATGTAACAATTCACATTAACATTTGCTAAGCAGGTGGCTGAATCTCGTGGAAAGGAAGATTTTGGTGGAAGTAGCTGATAAGATTTTGCGCCGAATTTTACGGGTATGATAAAAGGCAAAAAGTAAGAACATTAATGAGACAATACAGAATCCCGAGCATCTAAATCAATAGTAGGAAAAGATGGGTAAATATGTTTTGTCAGGCTGGAAAATGTGGGAGAGCGAAATGAAAGGCAAGATTTGTTGTGTGAGCTTTGAGATTATGTGATTAGAGAGCGTGAAATATGAAAATAATGACGCCTTTTGTTACACCTTCATAAATAGTTTTAAATTGTTTATTCAACAAGGCTTGCATTATTCTATCTCTGGTTTCTTTTTGAAGCACTCTTGAAAATTGTTAATTTTGCGCATCAAACTAATTATTTTTGAGGTTAATATGCTTCCTTACTAGTAGACGACATGGGTGCCGATTTAATTCAAGCAAATTTAAAATGCAGTTGTAATGTGTTTATTTTGCTTTATTTTAAAATACAGCAGACCATAGGCATACATGGTCCCAGCAGGAGGGGAACTAGTCACAAAAACTGAAGAAACGCATACAAAAAGCAGATGGTTGCACTAACGATTTCTGGGAAAAGTGAAAAATCAAAACGAGCGATACACCATCAATAAAGAAACTCCCCTAATCCTATTAATCTACTTCTCAAGAACTCAACTGATATCTAACAATCAGAAGTCACAGTTTCCGATTCTGTAGTGGTGAAATCCTTTTCCACTCATTGCTGCGCAATGCTTGGTCCCCATATCATTCCAAACTTTTTCCCGACATTTACCGGAGGAGTGGCAGCCGCATTTATTGCTTTTCAGAGGCGCATATTAGAATTGGTAATTTCCTGCTATTACGGAAATATATGCAAACCACGGCCAGAGTAATTTAAATAAGATGCAGCGTCACTAGCTTTGTAAGTAGACACTAAGACGATTAATTCGAATTATGTGTATGCCAATTTGGCTACAGGGAAATAAAGAGAGATATGTCATGAAATTATTTTGGTTTTCTTTACAAAATCTCGGCAGTAGTATATCAAGCCTAACATTGGAAGCTCTTGCAATCACTTCGTCAATGGGCCCCGTTTTAGTGCCTCCAAATTAAGTGCACCTTCCTGTTACCAGCTTGTGACAATATCAGGATTGGAAGTTTTGAAGCCGGAGGTGGCGCTTGGTGTTCTCGTACAGCTTTCAGCCTTCCTGTCACTCTAGTTTTGCCTGCCACGGGCTGTAACAGTTGACATCCACCGCGAATAAAAGAGTGATCACTGTTAACTCAAATGTTAAGTGAAAGCAACTTTAATACCGAAGAAATGTGGACGAATCTATAGCAGCCGGTGCAGCTCCGTTGGTGAGGCCACCGGACCCGAGATGCGGGATGGGTTTCCATCCCTCCAGCGGAGTAGTGCTTTCATATGGTTCGTATTTATTTATCACCCTCAAAATAATTACAGTACTGATTCAGGTAAACAGAAACCATTAAATAACAGCCGCTTCACATTTTGCCGTCGGGAATGATGGCTTCTTTCGTTTGGTTTGGGTATCGTGGCGGGAATTCACTTTCTCTTGTGATTATCTCCTGATTAATTTGCTCCAGTCTCAATTCTGGCAGTCATGAAGCTACAGATACTTTAGGGCTGTTCACCCACAGCTTCCGCACTTCATGTTTATAACGTGCTACGTCACGTTTGGCAACAGATGAAGTGCCATGTCCACCAGTATTAGAGCGGGCGGCGCTTCTGAACAGTCGCAAGAGTCGGTTACAAGCAACATATTTGCCAAAAAAAAGTGGAAGGGTGCCTAGCAGCCGCTGCAGCGCGACTGATTAGAGCTCTGAAAGAAAAAAAATCGAGTTCGGGTCTTTCAGATCCTAACAATAGCGTTTTTATTTTCTGCTGAGTGTGTATAATTTTTCTCTAGCAATAGCAATTCTGGAAAACAACAGAAATGAAAAAAAAGCCAGTGCTTTCATTGGCCTCGCCGATTGTTTCGTCTGTATAGCATAACACACCCT
>JAJIZL010030202.1:118632-153745 GCA_023969395.1 Amblyomma maculatum
GTATGTATGTATGTATGTATGTATGTATGTATGTATGTATGTATGTACGGGCCTACACTAGCTTCGGCTATTGGCCCAACATTTTTTGCAATTTGTATATTTATTGAAATAAATGATTGATTGATTGAATAAGATAATGATGACCTTGAGTAAATGAATATTTCAGCAGGCGGGCTAGTAAATGAGTAATTAGGAATGTTGACGCTCAAGTATTGTCAATTATATTGATACGGGGCAGTAGGCTAGCACAGGAAACCACAGCAGATGATGGGCAAGCGTTCACAGCACAGTAGAGCAGAACACAGCAAGTGTTCAGGCAAGTCCCAACGGTTTCTTCAGCTTCGTCTTCCTTTCACGTCACTACTGTTTATCGTCCTCTTCAACATACAGCGGCGCGCAGGGCATATATGTAAAATTACCCCCCCCCCCCCCCCCCAAAAGCAAGGTCTCGGTGCGCATTATGTCGAACTACTGAAGGTGCAGTACGGCTTCATTCGGGCGACATGACCGATCTCAGTACGTGGCATAGCGGACTGTTGCGGCGGATACACAGGGGTGATCTCATATGTCACAGGAGTAACTGGCCGTAAGACACGGTAGGGTCCTGCGTAGCGTGGCCAGAGCTTCTCACACAGCCAAACTCTACGAGCGGGAGTCCAGAGCAAGACGAAAGAGCCCGGAGAGTAGTGGACGTCGCGGTGACGAGAATAATGGCGGCGTTTCTGGGAATTTTGGGAGGAAGCTAGTCGGCGGCGAGCAATAACCCGGGCGGCGTCAGCTCGAGATATGGCGTCACGAACATAGGAGCTGGCATTAACGGTGGGAGGCAGTACGCTGTCAAACGGAACTGGAGGGTCGCGGCCGTGTAGAATATAGAAGGGGGAGTAGCCCATTGTGTCGTAACGGGAGGAATTATATGCGAACGTTACAAACGGCAAAGTAACATCCCAGTCACGGTGATCATCCGATACATACATTGACAACATGTCCGTGAGCGTGCGGTTGAGGCGTTCGGTGAGGCCGTTCGTTTGTGGATTGTAAGCGGTGGTGAAATAGTGCTTAATGGAGCAGAACCGGAGAATTTCGTCGACTACTCGAGCAAGAAAGCAACGGCCATGGTCAGCGAGCAGCTGGCCTGGAGCACCATGAAGCAGGATGACGTCGTGGAGAAGAAACGCAGCGACGTCAGTTGCGCAGCTGGTAGGTATCGCACGGGTGACAGCGTAGCGCATAGTATAATCCGTGTCCACCGCAATCCATTTATTCCCCGACGAAGAGAGTGGGAAAAGCCCGAGGAGATCAAGGCCAACTCGGGAAAACGGGTCTACTGGGATGTCGATCGGCTGCAGGGATCCAGCAGGCACCACCGATGGCTTCTCCCGTCGCTGACACCGGTCACAAGAAGCCACGTAACGACGAACAGAGCGATCGAGGCCCCGCCAAACGAAACGGCGGCGGACGCTGTCGTACGTGCGAGATAGACCAAGATGACCCACAGTGGGCACGTCGTGCAGTTGCTGTAGAACGGTGGAGCGCAGGTGTTCGGATACTACGAGCGGAAGCTCGGCGCCATCTGGTCGCATATTCCGCCGGTATAAGTTGCCGTTGTGGAGCACGAACAAAGCACAAGGGTTTCATCAAGGGGATTAGTGCTGCGGCAATTGATAATACTGCAAAGCTTGGGATCTAAGCGCTGTTCATGGCGAATGTTCTAAAGGTCAGAGATGGCCAACACACATGTGTCATCGTCACACTCGCTGGTGGGTGGTGGATCTACCGGGTAGCGGGAGAGGCACTTGGCGTCAGCGTGCAATCGGCCGGACTTGTGGACGACAGAAAAAGTGTATTCCTGAAGGCGGAAGGGCCAACGCCCCAGGCGACCAGTAGGGTCCTTCAGCGTAGAAAGCCAACATAAGGCGTGGTGGTCGGTGATGACGGAGAACGGGCGGCCAAACAAGTAAGGGCGAAACTTTGTAATGGCCCACACGAGGGCTAAGCACTCACGTTCTGTGATCGAGTAATTCCTCTCAGCCGCAGAAAGGAGGCGACTGGCATACTAATGACGCGGGTGCGACCCATCTGCTTTTGGGCGAGTATGGCACCAATACCGTGACCACTGGCGTCGGTGCATACCTCCGTTGGTGCCGAATGATTGAAGTGTGCCAGGACGGGCGGGTTGGTGAGGGCCGCAATGAGCGCCGAAAAGGCTTGGGATTGTTCTTGGTGCCAACAAAATGGGGTGTAGTTCTTCAAACGATTGGTGAGTGGACGAGCCTTCTCCGCAAAGTTGGGGACAAACAGCCGAAAATAGGAGCAAAGGTCTAGAAAACTACGCACGTCACTGGTACAGCGGGGTGTAGGAAATGCACTAGAGCCCGTATTTTGTCGGGGTCGGGTCGAACGCCACGTGCGTCGACCATGTGACCGAGCACCTTGAGTTCACGTCGGCCGAAACTACACTTCGAGTTAAGCTGCAGGCCAGCTCTTCGGAAGACTCCAAGAATGGCCTCAAGGCGATGGAGATGGCTCTCGAAGGTCGAGGAAAAGAGAATAACGTCATCGAGATAACATAAACACGTCGTCCATTTGAAACCGCGCAAAAGAGAATCCATCATGCGCTCGAATGTTGCGGGCGCATTACGCAGACCAAATGGCATCACCTTGAATTGGTACAGGCCATCAGGCGTGACGAAAGCAGTCTTCTCTCGATCCCGTTCGTCAACAGCGATCTGCCAACAGCCAGAACGGAGATCAATCGAAGAAAAATAGCTGGCACCGTGCAAGCAGTCAAGGGATGATCTATCCTGGGGAGCGTGCAGACGTCCTTCTTTGTAATTTTGTTGAGATGTCGGTAATCAACGCAGAACCTCCAGGTATTGTCCTTCTTTTTAACAAGCACGACAGGTGATGCCCAGGGACTGCTGGAAGGCTCTATAATGTTCCTTGCCAACATCTTGTCGACTTCATCTTGCATGAGGCGACGTTCAGAAATGGCGACTCGGTAAGGTCGTCTGTGAATTTGGCTGGCGTCTCCGGTATCGATGCGATGTGTAACGAGGGACGTTTGACCCAAGGGTCGGTCACCAAATTTAAAAATATCACTGTACGATGTCAGTAGGGTCGTAAAAGCTTTAGCACGATCAGGGCCCAAGTCAGGAGCAACAATGCCGGATATACGGACCTCCTGAGGTGGGAACGGTGCAGGTCGTGTCGGCACTGCGGCAATAGGGTCACGTAAAAGAGCAGCCACAATAAACTCCGACAATGGGGTCAGTTCGGCGAGAGAAATGCCCTCAGGAAGAACTTGCACAAAAGAGCTGAAGTTAAGGACCGGAATACAAGTGCTGTTATTCGCTACATGCACTATATTGTGAGGTAGAGCTCAAGTGTCACGTCAGTTATGGGGCAAACAACGTAGTCGCCATCCGTAACGGAGAGAAAAGGCGACATCAGCACATACACTGCGCTTCTGGTGGTAGGCGACTAAATGTAGCGGAGCGAAGACGGAGCCTTTAAGTTTTAGGAGCTTTGCTGTCAGGGCAGGGCGGCACGTCTAGCTGAATCAGTCCAGAAGAACAGTCGATGAGAGCGGAGTGTTCTGTTAAAAAGTCGAGTCCTAATATAACTTCATGAGGGCAACTGATGAGGACTGTAAATAGCACAGGGATGTGGCGGTCGGCAATGGTAACTCTCGCAGTACACATACCAATGACAGTAGTTGTGTTGCTTTCAGAAACACGAACGGTAGACAAGGAAGCAGGTGCGAGTACTTTGTTGAGGCGTTGACGGAGCGAGGAACTGGGAACAAAAATGTGGGCTCCAGTGTCAATAAGGGCAGAAACAGAGACTCCGTCCACAGGAATATCAATGAGGTTTCGTCTAGGTGCGGGGGTCAGTTCCGAGTTGACAGTCCGAGTCGGGAATGCAGCGTCACTCCAGGGTGCTGCACTCGCTAGTTTCCTGAGTAGGTACCGGCGTGTGATGGAAAGGAGTTGCGGCGAGATACCGGTGAACGGGATCGACGAGCCAGTGGGGATGGAGATCGGCTGGTGCGACGGGCAGGAGGGACGGTTTCATTCCGAGTCTCATCTTGTTGAGAAAGATAATGTCCTGGTCCATAGTAGACGGGACGGATCTTCTCTGGTTGGACAGGGAAGCGTCGAGGTCCTTGGTAGTATCGGCGGTCGGCGTTGTAATAGGATCGAGGAGCGAAGAAGGTACGGCTACGGCAATAACGCGATGTGTGAGCGGCGCGACAGCAAATGAAGCAAATTGGCCTGTCGTCTGAGGTGCGCCACTCTGCAGGATTGCGACTAAGGTAGCGACGTGGGGAAGGTGGCCTGGCAGTAGCAGCAGCCACTACAGGAACAGAGTGGGATGGTGTTGTGGGCGTCACGGGGCTTCACTGCTCTTTAGTGGTGCTCATTGGCGCATGCGCGCAGTACCGGTGCGTAGGTAGCGGCGAAGAGGAGACACTACTGGTACATCCCAGTCGAACAATAATGGCAATGCATGTGGTGGCGAGCGCATTGTCATTTCCAGACCTCATACGTTTCCGCCCTCAATGGTATAGGCAAACAAATAAATGGAATCAGCATTTAAGAGATGGTAGACTAATACTTGTTATAAAAGCTTGCCCGAAAGCATACTATATCCTACTCAAATGAAGGACAGATATGATTCCCCTGAACCAAAGAAAAAAACAAAAAAGAAATTTCACAGTTGGGGCTTAAAGTAGGGCTTAACAGAAAACGCCTATTTTAAAAGACCGCCGTAACACTCTGATCATCACAAGCATCCGTGTTTACGTACCGCGGAAAACCAGAACCGTCTTTAGTGCCACCTATAGCTAACTTCGTATCGAAGAAAATATAATAGAAAGAGTAATTGCCAAAAGTGAGACAAATTCTATTTAAAGTTGTAAATGAGTAATGGAACAATATCCCATAATTGAAGTTTACACTAATAATATACATATTTCTTACAATACCCTTTTCACCGCTTTATTACAAGGAAAGTGAGGAGGATTTTATTAGTCTTTTATTTGTGTATATTCCAGTTTTGGAAGTTTCTGTTTTGCAGAAGTGACGGTTAAAACTGCATACATAGCCCTCATGCGTCATTAAGCTCGAACACCGAAATCATACGTGTTGTAAACATTTAGTAAGAACCCGGGACGAAAAGCCTTGCCTCCTATGACGAACATGATTTAAGAACAAGAGATACCAAACAATACAACACCAACGGTAAAACTAGCAAACTAACTGATAGTCTCACACAAACGAGCGTACGTACTCAACATCAGAATGAGTGCAGGCAGCAATCGATTGATCAGCAGGATGATTTATAATTTTTCAAAATAGCCTCGTATGAGAGATAGGGTATTGTCGTGATGTGAAGTAATATTCTTGAACATGATCTTAACTGCAAGAACTTCTTTTGCGCAGAAAGGTGAACAAAATATTCTATAAAGACATATATATTACCTAAACAAGCAAGACACACAGAAGTAAGATACAAAAAGCTGTAAGTGCAATCACGTGTTTAAGACGTGTATATATAGGAAGCTCCTCTTGGACTTTAATTGCTGCATTTCTTAAGTTGCTGCTAGTATATTAGAAGAAATGAGTTTCTTTAAAATAGCCCTATGTTTGGCGCTTGCTGCGACATCTTTAGCGGTCAGTCATGATGACCTTTACAAGGTGAACTATCTTATTTTTTCAATTTTATGTATAATCACAGTCTGGCATATTTCAGAACTCTCATCAGTATTTTACCTATCTACAGCATTTGTGTATAAACTCAGTGAATAAAGCAGTTTGAGTTCAGTTGGCAGGAGAAACGCTTCTCTACCAAACATCCATATCAGTGGTAATCACTGTTAAATATAGTTAAATATAAGATGGCAGGTAGAAATGCTCGCCGGGAAATAGCTAACTGGAACTTCAAAAACTTACCTGTGTGAAGAGCCGCCACTATAACTCTGTAATTCACACAGGAGGGCAAACTGCTCTTTCTAGGCGAGGTATTTTAAATGCTTGCGTCTACGGATACCAGATAAGGAAGTTTTGTAGGCAGGTTAGAACCAGCAAATGAGAACCTTTAGCCAAAGTATTTGCTGTAACTGTAGCACCCTAGATGAAATTGAGAATATCAAAAGACGCAGTACCTTTTGGCTCTGTAATGCACAAAATAGTCTCTCATTTTGTATAGTATTTCGGTCTGCAGTGATTATCAAATGAGACGTGATTTTTTTAAAGCTGGTGATTTCCGCTAACATCCTGTAAGCAATGTGTTTACTACAAAGATATTACTACACTTTCACATAGGTGTTCAGTCTTATGGTTTTAACTTGTTCAGTATTTCACGACTATTGTAAAACCTTGTCCAAGAAATTGAATCACGTGCCAGAGAAGTACGTTTAAATAAATCAGTGCGAGTCAGCACAAAGCAGGACAAAGCTGCGCCGGTATATCAGCCTCGAACATGATTATCCAGATAGTATGAACTTAGATTCTGCACAGCAGAATACCAGATGGTGAAAAAGTAATAATAGTCGGCTTTGAAATCAATCGGTGTATATGTTGGAACAGAGAGAAACGTTTGTTTCGTCAATTGGTTTAGCATAAAAAAATTTCAGTTTCTTTGCTCAGTGTTCCGAGTGGTTGTTTCGTGCATTTTTCTGGGACCTCAGGACATTTGTGCCTAAATATTGTATTCTCCAAGTCAAATAGCTTCGGTCAAAATCCATCGGAAACGGTCTCTGGAGAGAGAAAAACCGAATCGACGATAGCATAATGAAGGATATAGGTGTCAGTTGCAATGGGCTGAAGTCACTTCATGTCTGTAAAGGTCATTTCCGCTCCTTGAAAATATGTGACCGATCGTGTATTTCGGCGGTTGGTAGGAGGCCTTGAAGTGCCTTTGTTTCTGCTCTGCATCAAAAGCAAGCGGCTTACCTTTATTTGGAGAGGTGCATGGAGCAGGAAATACGAGAGCAAGAAAAGGACCTGTACTGGATATATAATGGACCATTTGTTGCGTCCAGAGCAGTTCCTGCTTGGGCTATCCTCTGTTTGATCTGGAGTTCAATCATTTGCAATCGATTTGAAGATACTCAAGATTCTGCCTTGTTTCAGTATTTCGAGTACCAGCATCGCTCACAACAATAATATGGTTGTCAGCAAAACTACGCTTACAGCAGACCAGGTTCTCTTCCATACAAGACCAAATACGCTAACACAAATTGCAGCGGTATCCAACTAATCTACACAGGCATCTTACATAGCCTCTCAAAACAATAAGTGTCCTCCATGATTACTATGGGGCATTACACGACATTTACATGAGTATCAATTATCGTTAATACTGTAAAGAATAATGTGCTTATGCGGCAAGATTTTTGAAAAAGAGAAAGAGGAAGTAGTTGTGCGGACTATCGGAACCTCCACCACTTCCGTCCTACCCACCACCAGTGCCTGAACAACGCCTTAAAAATTGCTGGAAGTCGTCGGCTTAGAGTTTAGACTCCGCCTTGAGAGCGAGCTGACGCGGTTCACCTCGGCTCCGTGTTTTTCGAATTGTGTATGTGGATTTTAGACCCGATATGGCCTGAACCCACTCGAAACGGTCAGTGAAGGTGTTCGGCACCTGTTTGCAACAATTTTATTTTCGGCTCGCTGTTCAATTCGAAGCTTTCAAGGACTAGCGTTTCTGACGGGCTAAGCCTAATCGACGCCCTCAGGGCCCACCACGACCACGGCTGCTCCCGGGCCACAGCCGGGCGGCGCTGCCGCCACAGCGCATCCGGAAGATGTGACCTTCAAAATTTTACGCCCGGCGACCTTCACTCCGTGCCAACCACCGACTACGACCCCACAGTCAAGCCAAGTTACAAGGCGTTCCGATTATCCGCCATTACCGGCGGGTCACGAGCAGATGGATGCTGCGCCATACTACGTATCCAGCCAAACCCTGACTCCGACACCACAAACGCCACAGGTTACACCGACTACAACCCCACAGTCAAGCCAAGTTACGAGAAGTTGTGATTACCCGCTCTTACCGGCGGGGCATGAAAAGATGGACGCGGCGCCATACTTCGCATCCAGCCGAACGGTGCCTCCGACGCCACAAACGACACAAGCTACAGGGAGCGTTGATTACCCGCTATTGCCGACAGTGCACGAGGAAATGGATGCCGCAGCTGTGACTGTCTCTGCAAGCCCTCCTGCTCAGGTTAAGACAACTACAGGATGCAGCATGACTTCAACCTATCGCAAGCGTCAAGTGTCCCCGCAACGTCTGCACACAGAACGGGTGAGTCGTCCTCATTTCACTGTTCTGATCAGGCCACTTAACAAAGTGCATGTCACAAACATCCCGAAACAGGCTATTACCAACGCAATAGAGCAAAGCGCTCCGTCTCAGTATTTTTCGGATATGGCCATTCTCCGCTTTGATTCTGCTGCTAACTGCATCCGCATAACTGTCAGGGACGCTGAGCATTTCAAGAAGCTGTGTACATTGACCCGTTTAATCGCGCGAACGCGGGATTCTGTCCAAGCGTTCGATGTGGACACGTCCCCACTGAAGCAGCCTGCGGTTGGCAGCACGCGAGGTGTGATCAGAATTAGAGAAGGCCTCACGGTGGACTATATCATGGCGCATCTGCGCTGCGAGACAGCTGAAATCACAGACATACGCATGCTCGGCAAGACAAATTTGCTACTTCTGACCTTCGCATCAGACGCATTACCTTCTCGGCTAGTATTCGACTACGAGATTACACGAATCCGTGAATACCGCCCGCGCCCAGTCGCATGTTATAACTGTCACCGCATCGGCCATGTAGCCAAATACTGCTCGTTTCCCGCCGTTTGTCGGGATTGCGGTAAGAACCCGCACCCTGAGGACCCCGGCTGCAAGCAGTTTCCTCATTGCGTAGCCTGCGGCGCTTCCACGCATATCGCCCTGAGTGCCCAGTGCCCGGCTCGAGCTTATGCAAAGCCTGTCGACAAATCGGCACCTAAGGAGTCGGATGATCCGAATACGCATCAGGTGACATCCTCACATACTGTCTCCAAACATGTATCATATGCTGAAAAGACCTCTTCTCCAGGTTTAGCCGAGGTCATTGAGAGCCTCAGAGCAGAAATATCTGAACTACGCCAGGAAAATCAGCGTCTCCGGGAGATGATAACTAAGGACAAGATAACAATGGACACCCGAACTCGTTCCCAGACTCCGCAACGCAGCCGCTCACAGAAGGGCCGCAAAAGCCGTTCGCCTACCCGCCGGCCGCAACCGGTCACAGCGTCTGATTCCGCCTATACCCACATGCTCGGGCTAATCCGACAGGAACGCGCCCAAGAGACACAGAAGCTGGAAGAAACTCTGCGAAAGGAAGTTAATGAAACTCTTACTGCTGCCCTCACTTCCATGCAGAGCCATCTGCAGACTATGTTTGAGGAGTTCCAACGTACCACACTCACAGACGATAGTAAGCGCCGTAAATATGTGCCCCTTTCATGAGCACTATGGCTCATGGGATTCAATGGAACTGCAGAAGCTTCAATCAGAACGGTCCTACCCTTCGTACATTTGTGCCTCAGCGCCGTCCTCTTTTCATACTTCTTCAAGAAACGCGCGGTCCTTGTAAAATTCCTGGTTACTGCACTTACCAGACACCTACTATCCAACATAAAAACGGCCGTTCAGAGGGACAGGCGGCCGTCTTAATCCGAAACGATTGTCGTTCCACTCAGCTCTCGCTTCAATCCCTTTGCTCTTCCACTCGTGAGATTGTTGCAGTAAAAATCTTCCCCCCTGGCCAAAAACCTTTCGTCGTAGCATCGGCCTATTTCCGGCCAGGTAACGTCATGGCAGAACCCTGTTCCTGGCTCCCTGACCTTGAAAACGCAGCACCCCCTTATCCTATTCTTATTGGCGGAGATTTCAACGCACATCACGCAGCCTGGAGCTCATCTCAGCCTAACCAACGTGGTAAACACCTATATGACGCCCTTGATCAAACTCTTCTTACCCTGTGCAACGAACCTAACGTGCCGACCCGTATCGGTCTCCATCCCTCTCAAGCAGACACTACACTGGACCTTACATTCTCATCACCGCGTCTTCTTCGGCGCTGGGAAGTCCTTTCTAATTCTTGGGGTAGTGATCACTTGCCCATCTTGCTCACTCTCAATCGTAAATGTCTTCGCGTTCGGACAACACGTTCGTTTTTCAACTGGGACAAGTTTCGTGCTAATACTACGACCCCCTTCTCGGATATTGACTCCTTTCTGTCTGTACTCCGAGATGCCCGCACTCAAGCTCTCGAATATATCCCCTGTGACGATTCCACAGTTGGCATGGATGCTCACCTGGCTAACCTTTGGCGTCGCGCAGATCACCTCACGCAACGTTTTCGGACACGCGGAAAACGTCACAAAGATCTCGTGCTTCTTCGACGACAATTCAAGCTTATCCGGGCATACCAGCTTCACCTGCAAAGTGAGGCTTGGCACTCTACATGCGACCGTCTTGGACAAGTACCGGGCCTATCACAACTTTGGCGCATCTTTCGTGGCCTAAATGGCAAGGCACGCGGGGCACCACCTCTCGCCGATCTCCTTCTCAATGGCAACCCGGCTGATGTTGAAGATGAAGTTATACGCACCTTTTTCCCACACGCCAGCCTAATGCCTCCATCAGCAGTTTCCATTTTCCCAGTCGGAAACCCTGATCCAGACCTGGATCGCCCATTCTCAAAGGGAGAACTGCAAGCAGCCCTCGGAAGAGGCCGAGCTCGCGCCACACCCGGGCACGACCGAGTTAGTTGGCAGGAGCTTAGCAATCTCGACTCGGCAGCCCAGGATGCTCTTCTCGACATCATTAATTCTTACTGGGAGACCGGAACGGTACCGGATAACCTCAAGCTTTCTCTTATTCTTCCTATCCCTAAACCTGGCAAAAACCCTCGACTTCCTAGTATTTTGCGTCCAATTGCACTGACTTCACATCTCTGTAAACTCATCGAGCGCCTGCTGCATACCCGGATTAGTCACTACATTGAATACGTCAGTCCTGGATTTCATCCAGCTCAAGCCGGCTTCCGCCCTAATCTTGGAACGCATGACTGCCTTTGGCTTTTGCGAAGAGTTCTGAATAGAGCTCATCGTAAAACGCTACCTGACTATCTCCTGGCTGTCGATATACACAAAGCTTTTGACAATGTTCGCCATGAGGTTATCCTGGAGGAACTCGCCAAACGCTTTCCTAGTAATCGTGCCCAAATCTGGATCCGCAATTTTTTGACATCTAGACCCATTCAGCTACATGGCAAAGCTCCGGGATGGGTGCCCAAAACCTATTACTTGGATAGGGGTGTACCTCAGGGCTCCATTCTCGGACCCATATTGTTCAACTTGGCCATGACACGCGTCGCCGAGAATCTGGAAATCAGCACAAGCGCAAGATTCCCTATATATGCCGATGATATTACCGTCTGGACTGAGGCAGCGGATTACGTAGACAAATATTCTATGGAGACTGAACTTCAGGCGGCCCTTCTTTGTCTTGAAGATACACTAACCAAAATTGGCCTCGAACTCGCACCGCATAAAACAGAATTGATTAGTATCGACGGAAAACATAAAACCAACCCCAGTATGCAGATCCATCTTCACATCGGAGGCAACACCATCACCTCCTCAAATGGGCAAATCCGCATTCTTGGCCTGCCCATATCAAGCTGCAACAGCCCCCAGAAATGGGTTCGTCAGTTACAACGCCTTTGGCCAGCACTGCTACATACTATTCGTCGCCTGTCCAACCGGCACGGCGGTGCGCGGCAGCATGCCTGCCGTGCGATGGCCAGAGCAGCGGCGGTCGGAAAAATCCTCTATGGTACACCGGTCCTCCAACTGTCGAAGACTGACTTCGCTAAGGTCGAACGCCTTCATCGCGCTACACTACGCACTATTACCGGTCTACCTAAGCACACTCCTATAGCCGAACTTGAGCGTTTGGCCGCTCTTCCACCGCTCACTACCATCGTTACCGAGTCACAGACGCGTCATCGAATACGTCTAGAGAACACTGTCCAGGGGCGTCGCCTGCTGGCCTGGGATGAACAGCGTAACGACAAAACACCAGCCCTATATGCATCACTTCCCCCTTGGGAGATGCCAGTAGTCACACGCGTCCATCGCCGACCTATAAACCGCAATTTTGTCATTCCCCGGGAGCTCCTAGCTGCCCATCACCGACAAGAGCGAATCCCCGATACGACTGACATATACACCGACTCATCCATTACAAGCGAATTCGCATCTATGGCCTGGGTATGCGATGACAACCCTTCCCTTTCAGGCGCTTATGCCTGCCATCTACCTCAGGGTACCCCTCTTCACGGTGAACTCCTCGCGATTTGGGGAGCCTTGTCAGGAGTGCCTTGCACCGGAACTGGGTCACTACGTATTCTTACTGATTCCTTTGAAGCTTACAAGGAAATCGCTACTCCGGGTTCACAAGATGCAACAGCTACGGCTATACAGCGCCTCCTTAAACGCCACCAACTCGCGACCAGAACTGTCGCTATTCACTGGACCCCAGGTCACTCGGACGAATCAGGGGGCAATGCGGCGGCACACGCCGCGGCTGCCTTGGCAGGTGGGATGTCCACATTTACTTCCCCACCCCCCTTGCTTCATCCTTATTCGACCTTGGGCGGGCAACTCACCCCTTCTCTTGCCCTTATGCACTATACTCGGACCAGTCTTCGTAGCCTCAGTCAGCATCGCATGCAGGTGGCCACACCAGACCCACCTTTTACGAGAAGAACCCACCTCACCCGAAGTCAAGAAGTCTTTTTGAATAAGCTCATCGCCCATGCGGCTTACACTCCACGTATTATGGCTCGCTGGCGTCAGTATAAAGAGAAAATGATTACGTGCCCCCACTGTACGACTCTAACCTGCGGCGGCATATCTCATTTACTTTGGGAATGCCCTGCTTTTTCTACTGGACGCCCCGAGATCGAACCCTACCGCCTGAACTACCGTTCCCTTCTAGAAACTGATGCAAACACACAGATGATATTTGCCAACTATGGCTCGCTTAGTGGCCTGGTTAGAGCAATGTGATTCGAGTGACGACCTAAATAAACAATGAAGATTATGTCTACTCCCCTTTATCCCCATCCATGGCCATGAGCCTTCCCATTCAATAAAGGACATTCAATCAATCAATCGTCGGCTTATGCTCCATTTCCTTACCCTGAGGCGCCGCGGCCGCCGGATTCCGATCATTATGAATAATTTCAGCTCCAGCACTTCCGGCCCGCGTCCTCGGCCCATTCGATTCCATGTTTCGGAGTGTTTCGCCCGCAGGAACCGCTGTGCTTAGTGGCACAACGATGAGACCACGGATGTGGAAGACTGGTTTTCCTGTTATGAACGAGCAAGCACCAACAATAAGCGGGATGAGATTCTGAAACTCGACAACATACTCTTCAATTTTACGCTAGTGGCCAACCTATGGTACATAAATCACGAGGCTGATATCACAATTTCGACCACCTTTCACTCTCTCTTTATGGATGGCTTCGATCGCCCGGCGGTCCGTAAAATCACTCCGAGCACCGTTCGCTCGAGCGGGTGCAGCAGACTGGAGAAACGTTCATCAGCTACATCGAAAAGATTTTAGATTTGCGATATCGTGTAAATACGTTTATGCCTCTAACGTACAAGATTCGCCACATTCTGAGAGCACCCAGAAGGCACATTCCATGTGCTTCCGGCCAAAAATCCTTTCACTGTCACTGATCTCACCATGAGCCAAATATACGACGAACTTCGTCTCCAATGCATCATTCGTCGACAATTGGAAGCTACGAACGGGACGTTGTCTAATGCAACCGTCAACTCCACCCTTTTTCAAGAAATCAGACTTCCTGTGGTTAGAGATTGCTCGGTAATGGTCCCTACTTTAAAATATTCTGCAGTTTAACTCGTACCTGCCTCTAACAATGCGACAGGTTATAAGAAACAAGCAGCCGAATCACTTCTACCTGCTCGACAACCATCTCATTATGCCATTCCACACACTGCTCCCCTGACTCTGTACCTTCACCAGTACCAAGTCCACTGTCTTATGCTGAAGCTGCCGCATGACCACCCCTTGCTACTTTTCCATCGCACGGTTCCTCCGGAGTAAATTTCACTCACCGCTTCGCGACGCTATTTGCACATCTTTCATGCACCTCTGAAGACTGGCCAATTTGCTTCGCCTTTGGTATCCCCGACCGTGTTCCACGCCTGTCCCGCCATCCGGGGCCCCATAAGTCTGTCATCGCAGCCAAGCCACGTATGCCCAACTGTCGATCCTTCCGCGTTCGCCACTTAATCCCTCGTCACACTTTGACAACCAGTTCTCATCTTCGCACCACTCGACCTCTCCATGTCGTTGCTCGCCGTAACCGATGCGATCCAATGCGCCATCGTCGACCACTGAAACTCCTGTTTCGTCATCCAAATAATTTATTCGAACCAACCGTTTAAAATGTTTGTACCCTTGCGTTTGTAGGTACTGGCGCTGCTCTGTCCGCTGTTTATGCTAGACTGCCGCTTGCGCGAAAGTTGTCCTGCCACTTTCTGTGGTTTTAATGAGTACCGCCACTGCACATTACATCTAGCCGCTTGGTACAAGCACGGTCCGAGTCATGAATTAGGACGTTCTCTACATCATTGGTTTCATTGTTCTGCATAGCTGCTCTCACGACGTTTTCGGATGGAACTTCTTGTGTAGCAATCACGACACAATTCATAACGCTCAGGTCGAAGTAGAGCTTCTTACGCTGTGCAGCCCACAATCCACCGTTAACATTTTTGAAGAGGCCAAATATGTTGCGGATGCTGCACATATCTCTGTCTGCTGTGATTGTACCTATACACTGCACGCGTGGTCTTCATGGCTGCACAGCGTTATTCACACCATCCTCCACTTTCGTCTCGCGAAGATGTCTTCCCTTGCCCTGCGCCATTCTTAGTGTACGAAGCGGCCGAACCAAACTTGCTCTTAGGAACGATCATTTCTACCTACTCTGCAACGGGGTGAGTGAGTTGGGCAAGCCGGACTTTTTTGTTCCTGATATTTTATTTATATACCGCCGCCTCTTTTCAACTGTCCCGATAAAATATCCGACAGCGTAAGTTGTCCAGAGCCCAGTTCGTACCTCGCCCCCCGTCATCAATTCCAGTTTCCCTCGACAAAACCATCGACATTTCGCTTTCTCTCCAGGTCAACTCACCAAGCTCCTTTACTTCTGAACCAATTATTTGATTCTTTTTACGTCCACTAGTCGTAATTGCTTCAACATCAAATGTAGTCCATCACATCTACACTGGTACGCACGCCCGATTACGCCAACCTCCTTATCGTGCCTCAGCATTTTAGCGTCGCATTATTGGTGAGCAACTCGACGAGATGCTTAGTAGAGCTGTGATTTAGCATTCTACTTACCCCTGGATGTCCCCGTTCGTTTAAGTCACGACGAAAGACAGGTCTATCCGATTCTGTGTGGGCTACCGCCGCCTGTATGCAATTAAACAAAACACGTGTATATTTTACCATGCATAAACGACACACTGGACATTCTGCATGGGCGGAATTTTTCTCTTCAATCGATTTGCGTCCTGGCTACTCGCAAATTCTATTAACTGAGGACGATCAGCCGAAGGAAGCTTTGGCCACTTCTGGTGGGCTATATAAGTTCATCGTCATTTCGTATTGCCTATTTAACGCGCCCGCACCCTTTTAACCGATGATGAACAATATTTTCTGTGATTTAAGACGGCACGCATGTCTTTTGCTGCATGAATGATATCTTCATGTTTCCATGTGAATTCGCCAACCCTCACTCGCCTTGAAACTCTTGAAACGTCTTAGAGATGCCGGTCTGAAGCTCAATAAGAGAAAGTTCTTTTTCGACGCTCGCGAACTCAGAAATTGTGAGGTATCGCTGTGTACCATGCAGAAGCAAACTTCTATTAAGCAACGGCGGAGCTTTATAGGCCGGTGGTCGTATTTGAGGCCTTTCGTTCGGAACATTTCACCATTGTCATCCCTCTGAAGCGACTTCTCAGAGCTCAGTATCCTCTTTCTGCGCAGTCGCCAGGTCGCGATACTGCGTTTAAAAATTGCTTACAATGCTTACCTCACACCCGTAGTGCACCATTTTGACCCATCTACACATATGCCAACGATGTCGGCCTCGGCACCGTTCCTGCCGAAAGAAAACACGAATTTTATGAATACGCTGTGGCGTACGCGAGTCGAACGTTGGCAAAGGCGAGACCCATTACTCGGTGACCGAAAAAGAA
Organism: Amblyomma maculatum; assembly: GCA_023969395.1. Taxonomy (NCBI): domain Eukaryota; kingdom Metazoa; phylum Arthropoda; class Arachnida; order Ixodida; family Ixodidae; genus Amblyomma; species Amblyomma maculatum. Next base: position 135,018 of record JAJIZL010030202.1, read on the forward strand.
GGTTTGGCCATTGGTTGGGCTGTTCAGAAATTTTGGCTATACTTATGTATGCGCTCTGTGCTGTCTGTCTTAACTGAAAGGCTCCGCCACCCATGTCGCGCAAGACTCCAAGATTAGGCCATCAAATTTATCCATCGCTCAAAGCGCAAGCACACAGACGCAGATGCTTTATCTCCTTCACCGGAATGTCCTAAAATTTTCTATTCCCAAGTCCAGCTCTACCTTCTTCCTTCTCCTTGGATGATATGCCATCGAAAAAATGGAAAGGCCCGTGGCTAGCATCATTCATTCATTTTCTCAAAAACTCGTCAATTTCATAGGTCCCTTGCGCCATTCGGCATCAAGCGCAGCATTTCACCCTTTGTGACCATCTCACTTATCGACGCAACTATATGGAGATAGCCGTAAGTGATTTCCCGTCGTACATCATCACCTCCGTAGTTATAACTGCGCATCTTACCATAACGATCACCAGTGGGGCCATGTGGGTGTATTCAAGACTTATGAATAGTTGCGCCAGCGTTTAACTGGGGCAGTATATATACTTCGTCAATAGGCATGTGTGCGTATGCATCAATTACAGCGTAGCAAGCTGCTTCGCCCCATACGTCAGCTCCACTGCAGCCTCTGCCGTGCCCAAACCGACCATTTGATTGCGTCGACTTCAATGTTTATTGCTTACGCCTTACACATCCACGTAGAATCGTTGGATCGTCGTGGACATCGCTCACCTAACTTGCTACGTAGAAACAACAGCACTTCAAGATGACACCGCACTCAATGCCGCGTTATTTTTTTCTTCACCACTTCATTCTGCTGCACGGGCCTCCGTGGCCTCTCAAGTGCTTGACGCAAATCTTTGTTATCTGAATTTTTTGAAGCGCTCCTACACGGATGTCAAACCATCCATCCGAAAGCCAGCGTTTACTAACCTCAAACCAAACTGCCTTAGAGAGCACGTCAATCGAACTCTTGGTCACATGTTGGCCAAGTAACTTGCCTCCGAGTGGTGTGATTGGGACAAGCGTCTATAGTGTGGAACAAATGCCTACAGCATCATTTTTTGTTCCTTAGCCCTCTGAGGCGTCCTTAAGTTAAATAGAATGGGCTTCACGTAAGTAGTGCCCTTAACAACACCGCTGTTCAAGCAACTACCGGATCTTCACCATTTGTTTTGTCGTATGGCTGTGAACGTACCTTCATCTCTACTCGATACATCCTCTCCTTCTGTCATGATATCTCGGACTATAAGTAGCTTTCAGCAGCTGCCAAGCACTTTGATGACTTGCGCCAACTAACTCGTTCGCCGACTACGGAAGAGCGAGCGCAAAAACAAGCACATAGCGACAGAGGTCACTCTGCCCAAAAGTTCTTTCCCGGCGCTCGCGTTTAGCACTGGGTCTCGTGGACAACACCGGGTCTCTCCAGGACGTTTATCACTAAGCACCACGGACAATATTTAGTGCTACAACACACCTCTTATCTCAATCACCCTGTTGAACGGCTAGCCGCTTCCACTTGCCCTCACGCCATGGGCGTGACATCGCCCATGTCGACCGTTTAAAGCCTTATTATAAGCCCGCTATCCTTTCGCCTCCTTGAGTTGCCAGGATGACTCCTCGTTCCGAGGGCGCGAGATTTTAAAGAAGTTATGAGTATATTTGGCGCATTGGCTGAGAGAAAGAAAGCAGCAGTACTATTGCAGACTAGCAGTCTACAAGCTAAACCCACCTCTCCCTGTCCTGCCCGCTACCAGTGAATGAACACCCGCTTAACGCTACATAGTCAATGGCTTCTGAATTTTCCCTGTCCAACTCTACGTCAATCTTTCTCATGAAGTCCCACAATAGTTTCAATAACCAGCTGCTTAGAAATCAAAATAACAAAAGTTGCTTTGCTTTATCTTCCTGCCAAATAATACCCGCTAAGATAGAGGTCTTAAATGCTGTGCTCTGCACTTCATAATCAGACCACAGCTAAAAGCCTTCTCCTTCATTATTCTGGTTATTTTTTCAGAAGGGCACTTATGCTACATTCCTAATTTGAGGTAATTAGGTATTGATAGAAACCATAGTTGATGACGATGCGGAGACAGTCAGTGGCTAGTTGGCGTAAATGATGAAGTTGGTTGCTGGTTGGCGTCGACGACGAAGTTGAATGCTATCGCGTTCGGACCAGTCTTGGACTTCAGCAGACTTCTAGGCTCAAGACGGAATTCTAGGCCCTGGACTTTCGGATAAATACCTGTTAGTCTTGGGGAGTTGCTGGGTGCGCTTTCCACACGTTTACACGCTTCACGACGGGTCTGACTCCAGTCTACCAGCGACTCAATCACCCCCTCCACGGACAGTCACGAGAGTTTGTGCCCCTTTCTACCCCCACAAGGATTACGCAGCCGTCACTCACGAGCCACCCCGATTTGCCCACTGAACCCAGGCTCTCGGCTCCGATCCTCTGCTAGCCACCGAGAACACCACCAACATTTCACGACGACATCTTCGAAGACGCTGAGTATGTGCTGGCGACCTTCGAGCGAGGGAGTGGCTCTTTACAACGGCTGGAGTGACGCGCATAAGCTCAATGATGTTTACTTTGCCCTTGAAGAGTCTGCCCGTACATGATTCGAAACCCACGAGAGCACCCTTACCACATTTTAAGTATTTTGCCGTGAACGTGTGACCACCTTCCCCAACGCTGATCGTCGCGAGAAAGCTGAAGCTACATTTCAGTCCAGAAACCAGTGGCCAAACGAAAGCATGCTCATGTAATGCGAACACATGACCCGTCTTTTCCACTGCGTAGACCCCAATATGGCTGAGGAGAAGAAGCTTCGCCACCTCCGTGGAGTTAAGCAGGAGCTGTTTGCGGGCCTCGTACGCAGCCCACCACGTACCGTTGCTGAATTCCTCGCGGAGGCAACGACAATGGAAAAGACGCCGAGATATCAGTACAGCCGAGATATCAGAAGCCTGGCCGCAGATGTTTTTCTGCTACCACTGAGAGGGGGCCGGTCACCTCTGCCGTGCCAGCTATACTGAGCGGCGTTCTCCCTGTCCACGCCGGGAAAACTAATTTCAGCGCTCTCCGGAGGCAAGACCGTTGCTGTCGGGAAACCTGAAGATCCTCCCCTACCGATACACTAAAAGGCTGATTTCTCCCCGTGCCAGGGTAGTGACGGCGTCCGACGCGTTACTTCTCATTTGTGTGTGTCAATTGACGGAACTGACACGATCGCTTTACTTGATACTGGTGCAGACTATTCAGTGATGAGCCAGGCCCTCGCCCAGGAATTGAGCGAAGTTCTGATGCCATGGTTGGGCCCTAGCATTCGGACGGCTGGAGGTCACCTCATTAGCCCAGCTGGAAGTTGCACATCTTGAATCGACATCCGCGATTTCGTCTAGGTTGTTGGATTCGTCATCTTGCGCCACTGTTCGAGAGATTTCATCCCAGGGCTTGACTTTCTGCAGGTACAAGTCGCAGTGATTGACCTATAGGAGGCACGAGTTACATTCTCGACTATACGGGCACTGGCATGCTTCGACACGCCAGATTCCGGTATCCATGCTCTTAGTATAGTGGAGGATGATATCAGGGTACCTCCATGGTGCAGTGTCCTGGTGCGCGTGCAAAATGGCCTATTTCATGACTTTGAGGGCATGGCTGAGGGCCAAATCTCGTTGCTACTTGAGAGGGGTCTCATCGTTGCCTGAGGTCTCAACCACCCATGAGACGGCTGCACTACCGTTCTGCTCACTAACTTTGCGAACGAATATCAGTACCTCGTTAAAGCCAAGGTGATCTTCCTCCAAGACGTCGAGAGTGCTCACATTTGTGCGCCGTAAAAGGAGCCCGTCAAGATGATACTGGAACGTGTCACGTTCTGCCACCTGTCGAAATAAAGACCGAGGTATCGCCGGCTCAGAAGGATCTGATTTCAACTGTCTTGGCAGATTTTGCAGACTGCTTCGCCACATCTTCCAAAGTGGTTCGATCTGCGATCGCCAAGAACCGCATAAATACATACGACAACACGCGCCCAGTATGCCAACACCCATACCGTGTTTCGCCTACGGACCCAGCAGCAATTCAGTGACAGGTCACCGAAATGCTTGCCGACGATGTCATACAGCCGTCTATAAGCCCGTGGGCATTGCCGGTTGTTCTCGTCAGAAAGGACAACACTGCGCTTCTGTGTCAATAACAGAAAACTGAATATTGTCTCTTTTTAATCACAATATTGAGTTTTCTGTTATTATTTTAGGACGTTTATCCACTTCCCCGCATAGATGATGCAATCGATTGATGTCGAGATGCCTGATATTTTTTGTCGCCAGACCTAAAAAGTGGGTACTGGCAAATATAGTTGGATGAGAGAGGCCGGGAGAAGACGGCTTTCGTAACACCCAAGGGCTTCTATAAGTTTAATGTGCTACCATTTGGCCTATGCTCGGCACCAGCCACGTTCCAACGTATGACGGAAACGGTTCTGTCCGGTTTGGAGTGGCAATCGTGTCTGGATTACCCAGACGATGTCGTCATATTTTCGACTACCTTCCACCAACACCTAGAACGGCTACGCCTTGTGTAAAAAATTCTTCGGGGCGTGAATCTGACAATCAAACCGGAAAAATGTCACTTCGGCTTTGAGAAACTGCGCTTCCTTGGCCACGTGGTAAGCGCAAAAGGCGTTCGCCCGGACCCTGAAAAGATCACTGCCCTTTCTGTCAACGACGGTTCTTAGGTTTGTGATCTTATTACAGATGCTGTGTACGATACTTCTCGCACATCGCGGAACCGTTAACCACACTGAACACTAGATGACACACCATTGTTGTGGGAAAGAGAATAAGAGGCCGTTTTCCTTAAGCTTCGCAACCGCCTACAGAATCCCCCGATAGTCTGCCGTTTTGATGAAAAGTTGGTGCAGTACTAATTCAGTGGCAAGACGGTGCAGAACGGCCCATCGCTTACGCCAGCCGAACACTTACCCGCGCCGAAAACATTTATTCAACAACTAAGAAATAATGTCTGGTGGTAATATGGGCCCTCACAAAGTTTCGACCATACATCTACGGTCGACCTTTCTGCGTATTAAGTGACTACCATTCATTATGCTGGCTAGCGAGCCTCAAAGTGCTCTCAGGACGATTGGCTAGATGGAGCCTTAGATTACAAGAGTATGACATAACAGTCGTATACAAATCATGACGGAAGGATCAGGATGCTGACTGTCTGTCGCGTTCGCCCATCGCCATATGTCCAGAAGAAACGGCCTATGATTTTCCCTTTCTTGGGCTATTAGTGACATCCAAATGGCACAGCTGCAGAGAATGGACCCAGAGTTAGCGCCACTCGTCGACTACCTGCAGGGCATCGACGCCCGTATTCCCCGTGTTTTTCATCGTTTGCTTAAATACTCTGAGTGGTAACGTGCTCTACAAGCGAAATTTTGCTAACAGTGAAGAGACGTTTCTCCTTGTTGTGCCCTCCGAGTTACGCCCAGATATATTGAGTGCCTGACATGAGGAATTCACCGCCGGCCACCTCGGGGTAAGCCGTACACTTGCACGAATTCGTCAAAAGTATTATTAGCCCAGGTTACTCCCTTCGGTGCGGGCCTATGTACGTTCACGTCGTGACTGCCAACGTCGGAAGTGTCCGCCATTAAAACCCGCTGGGTTTCTTCAGCCTATTGCTCCGCCCAAAACCCCTTTCCATCAAGTGGGCATGGATCTTCTCGGTTCTTTTCCGAAGTCCTCGTCTGGCAACCGTTGAAGTCATCCCGACAGACCACCTAACACCCTAACATGGTACTCAGAGACAGCGTCCCTTGTTAAAGGTACTGCAGCCGAAGATGGTCAATTTTTCGTTGATAACATTGTCCTACGTCATGGCGCCCCCACCGTGGTAATCACTGATCGTGGAACAGCTTTTACGGCTCGCCTAATCCGGATGGTCATGCCTCTGACTCACACTAGCCGTCGACGTGCGACGGCGTATCACCTTCAGACCAACGGGCTGGTAAAGCGCCTCACTCGCACTCCGACCGACATGAGTTCAATGAATGGGGACGCAGAACATCGCACCTGGGAGGCGATTTTGACCTATATAACTTTCACGTACAATACCGCCACTAAAAAGACGGCGCGACTGACCCCATTTCAGCTTGTCTTCGGTCGTCAAGTGAGCACGGCGTTGGATGCCGGCTCTGACGCTGAACTTGAGGCCGACATCTTTGTTCAGCGTGCTGAGGAAGCGCGGCAACAAGCAGGCCTCAGAATCCACCGAAAACAGGCAAATGACGCTGCTCGGTACAACCTCGGCCGAAGAATCGTCACTTACGAGCCGAGCGACTTCGTGTGGGTGTGGACACCTGTTCGTCATCGCGGCCTATCTGAAAAGTTACTACGCCGATACTTCGGCTCTTACGAGATTGTTCGCCGTATCAGTGACGTCACCTATGCCGTTGTTCCCGTAGCTTCAGCTCCATCCCGAAGGCCACAGCGTCCTGAAGACTTGCACGTGATTCGGTTGAAGCCCTATCATGATCGTGCATGACTGAACTTTTTGTCAACGCCGCTGGGTCCTTGTGACAGTTTTGTGCACCCTTTCGCTAACTTTTTCCTAGGAGCCCCGCGTCGCATCGAGTCGATTCTACAGAGGAGGGGGGCAGTGACACAAACTATAGTCGACGACGAAGCGGAGACAAAGAGGGGCTAGTTGGCGTAGACGATGAAGTGGTAGTTGGTTGGCGTAGACGATGAAGTTGGTTGCCTGGAATCCCGCTCAGACCGCTCCTCCGACCGCTCTCGGACATCGACAATCCTCTAGTCCTCTAGGCTCAGGGCGTTGCCTGGACGTTTGGCGCAATACCCGTTACAATATTGTGCTGTTAGCTGTAGCTGAGAGCCGGGAAGTATAGCAAACTTTAAGTATTGCGGAAACGAAGGGGACGCTTTATGCTTCAGTTTTAGCGCAGGTAAGTCTGGTCTGACGATTTTCAACGGCTCAACTGATCAGGGTTCACAATATAAGGACATGAAATAGCCAGAGTAGCAGAATATAAATATCTCGGGGTATGGGTAAACGAAGGATTGACATACATTGGAAAACAAGAGCAGTCACCTAAGTCCAAAGGACGAAGAAATGCTGGAATAATGAAGCATAGGACATTGTGGGAATACAACAGGTTTTGAGGGGTATTTGGAAAGAAATTATGGTGTCCGGGCTTACTTTCCGAAATGCGGTTTTTGCCTAAAATCAGAGTACAGTCGACATTATAAATAAATCAGAGCCGTCGGACAATTAGCACTAGGTGCCCACGGCAAAACCACAAATGAGGCGGTACAGGGAGATATGGGCTGGGCATCTTTCAAAGTACGGGAAACTCAGAGTAAAATATTATATGAGGAACGCATGAGGAAATTGGACAGATGGGCAGCTAAAGTATTTAAATACCTATGCCTAAAAAGCGTTACCTAAATGGCTGCTTGAACTTGAAGTGCATAACACATGGCAAGAATTGGCGGAGGCAGTGCGAGTCCTCCAGTTAGACGGGCAGGGTGATACTTCCTAAAGCAGGCCTCAACCCAGACAGAGGAGTTCAAGAATCGTCAAAAAAATTTGGAGGACGCTTAAGCTTCGCCTTCAAGAGTGGAACGCGATAGCGTTATTGCACCTCGTCGAGAAAACTTACTAAACGCATGGGTATTGGGCATCCTCGCACCGGTACCCGCGCGGCCCGAAGGGGAGAAGCGGGTGAGGGAAGATAGTGATCTAAAGAAAGGAAAGACGCTTGATTCTACAACCTGTGAGGGTGCACGGCGAAACGTCAGGGGCGAGTGGCGCGCCACGTGTCGGGGCAGCGCCGCACATTGCGAGGAGGGGTTCTTCTGTGTTTGCCGCAAGATGGCTCTGCATGTGCGCAGTGCGCAGAAGAAATTTAGCGGAACCGTACTTCGCTACTCGTGTAACTGCGACTTCTGTAAGTAACATGCTCATAATTACCGATATACACTGCAGTATTATGTTCTACGGCATGTTTCTAAGGCAACACCGCATTCACTACAAGCGCTTTTGTACCGCTTTCAAGCATCGAACTCGTGGCTGAGTCTAGCAAAATCTGGGCTGTGAACGTAAGCAGGTCCCACCTTCGTTTTCTACCTCGCACATTGTTTTGATTCCGAAGTATGATGAGCCAGGAAAACGCCTGTTGGTGGGTTTTTATCGGCCGATAAGCCTCACCAACGTGGATTACAAAATATACATGAAAGTGCTGGCGAAAAGGCTTCAAAGTGTAATACCGAGTCTGGTTGGGCCACATCAGACGTGCGGCATTAAAGGTCAAAGCATCGCAACTAATGTGCACGTGGTGCGAACTGTTTTGGAGTGCTGTGACGCGATTGGATCTCGAGTGGCAATGATACAGCTGGATCTCGCCAAAGCATTCGATCGCGTTTCGCACGATGCCTTTTCGAAGTATTGACACACTCAAACATAGGGCGAGTGATTGAGGAAGGTGTTCGAATGGTGTATGCGAACTACACGACACGGATAATTGTGAATGGAGAGCTCACTGACAGCATTCGTATGCTGTCGTCAGTGAAGCAAGGCTGCCCCCTGTCACCCCTGCTGTTTGCGGCCTACCTCGAGCCTCTCTGCCAGTCTATCATAAACAATGAACGTATAACTGGTTTTATGCTACAGTCAGCACAGGTCAAAATGCTGGCATATGCAGATGACATCGCTGTATTCTCTTCAAGCAGAGAAAGCATTCAAGAAGTTACTGCCCTTGTTGAAAAATTCTGCCGACAGACAGGCTGTGAAGTAAATTGGGAAAAAAGTGCCGGTTTCTGGCGTGGAGACTGGGATGTTACGCCTGAATACTTTTCTCGTTTGCAATGGTCAAAATTGCCGACCCTGTATTTAGGCGTGCCACTTGAATCGTACCAAGATCCCACCCCTTTCTGGGCTGGCCAAGCAGAGAGAGCGAGAGAGAAAGCTGATTCATGGCAGGGCAAGCCGTTGTCAATGTTCTCACGCGCTTATGTCTGCAATGTTTTTCTTGTGGCAAAGATATGGTACGTAATGAATGTGCTTTCGGCGACGCGTGTTAGCATTCAAAAAATTCATCGTGTCTTTGCCGTTTTCATGTAGTCATCAACATGGGAAAAGTGCAGCAGAACCAACCTCTTTCTGCCTGTTAAGGCGGGGGGCTTGGGCCTTGTGCATCTCTTTTTGCGACAGGTTGTTTCGCGTTTTTTTTTCCTTCGTGATCAAAACGACAAATTGCTGAGGACGGTCATGCAAGTACGACTATGTAAAATGCTTCCAGAATACGTTGTCTGTTCTGGTGAGAATATGAGTGGCGCTTTAAAAGGGTACATGCGCGAAGTTGTCTTGTCTTTCAGAATGTTGCATGCGCGTTTTTCAATGGAATACTTGAGCAAAGTGTGTAAGAAGAAGCTGTACAAAGATCTTCTGGATGTGATGATACCGTTGCCGATTTACCGTGCACCACACCGTGGAGGCCCCGGACAGGATGTCTTAAAGCGTGTGAAAAAGATGCCAGTTAGGCCTTCAGTTAAAACGTTCTTCTTTAAGCTACATTCCAACACATTACCTGTTAAAACCTGGTTACATGAAAGAGGCTTATTCGTTCCCTGGACAACAGACTGTCTCCTTTGCAAAAAACCAAAGACAATCGAGCACGTCTTTCTGGATTGCTGGGACCCAGTCTTTCACTGGGATGTTCTCCAGAGAACACTAAAGAAAGACCTTGCGTTAGATCCGTATGGCATACGGTTCCTTCCAGTCGAGTGTGAGGGTATTGCTTTGGATTTAGTCATGGTCTTGGGCCTCCACAGCCTGTGGAAAACAAGGATGCAAGTGCAACATGCAGATGTCAACACGCGTTCTGTACGCGAGAACTTTATCGAGAGTGCGCTGCTCCTTAGAGAAACGTACCGGGTGCTTTCTGATCCACCTGACTGGATCAGTGTGCTCGATGAACTGGCTGTCCTCAAAAAATTTTAAACCTTTTGTGACGGCCGAAGTCTGGTTGTTGCGAGTTTTACCATTATTGTGGATCTTTTTTGAATTGATGTGAGCTCAAAACAGGCAATAAAGAAAAAAAAAAGAAAAAAACTCGTGGCTGAGTGGTAGCGTCTCCCTCTCACCCTCCGGAGACACTGGTTCGATTCCCACCCATCCCATCTTGGAACTTGATTTTTATTTATGAAGTGCATGTTTATTTATGAAGTGCATGCCGGGATTTATCACTCACTGGACGCCGACGACACCGGCTTTTCTGCGACACGAGCTCCTTAACGCTACCGCGTTAATAAGTACGAATGCAGGAAAGCATTGGTAGTCGCCCCCTTCTCCAGAAATATGCACCTTGAATTTCATGTCGAAAGAAGGACCAAACGAGTCAAAGCTCTAGAGCGGTGGTTCAAGAACATGGGAGCGAAGGAAGTGGTTTATGTTCATGCGGCAAGTGGCCGAACAGGTGCGGCGGTAGCCTCGGTAGTCGACAGCCGAGGGATATCCGCGGCAGCCATCAGAGTTCATAATTAGCGACAGCAAAACTGCCGTCCAAAATTTTGGAATGGGGAGGATGTCTCCGGAGGCAGCCAAAATCTTCACCCAAACAACGATGAATAAGAAATGCAGGTAATTTGGACACCCGGTCACGCTGCTGCCCCTGGTAACGAGGCGGCTCACGAGCTAGCCCGAGCTCTCTACTTCCGGGTAGCCGTCGAGCCCTTCGAACAACGGGCACACCACGAGCGTCTGCAAACTTAGTTGTTGCTGTTGTGGCTGTAGGAAGAAGAAAAAGAAAATGCACGGGCCTGCCACTCGCTCTGTAGCTGAGCCACATGAAAATAGAGAAGAAAGAAAAGGAAGGAGAGAAAGACGCGCGCCGCAACAACAGCCATCGTCCACCACCTAAACGGTGGCGGGTGCAATGACGGCCTACAAAAGATAAAAATTCTGTGGCAGGCAAACCCTTGCCGCAAGCAGCGGGGATCTGCCTGCCCCAGCCCCATCAGTTGAAAGTTGTGCAGCAAGGAAGGGAAACGCGCTGTATCTGTCACACTTATTTGTGTGGACCCCTGAACCTAGCCATAAGGGAGGAGAGAAAGGTGGGAGTGAAAGTAAAAGAAAGAAAGAGGAGCCGTATCGGAGGGCTATAGAGTAATTTCGTCCCCCTGGGGACCTTTATCGTGCACTGACATCGCACACAGACGCCTCTTCCTTTCGCCTCTATTGAAACGGGGCCGCCGAAGTGGGGTTCGAACCCGGGTACTCCGGCCAGCACAGTAGAGACAAGTGTTTTTCCAGCGCTCTTAATATCTGCAATCCAACACTTGAACGCGCGCCAAGGAAGGCCACGCGCTACATGAGCGATATTGTACCGTCCAAACACCCTTGCCGGAGAACGTGTGACCGATACTGCATCTTTACTAATAACATGTACCACTGCGACGAATCCCGATAAGTGCGAACGATGTCAGGCTAAAAATAGGAGAGGAAGGGCAGGGTTTCGCCATTTTCTTCTTTAGAGACATCAAAGAAAGGCCGTAATTTTGAAGCGCTATCCGTAGTTGTTTGCGTTCGCCGAAAACGCGTGTTTATCGCGGAGGCCGGCTATATAACCACTTGCCAGAGAATAGGCTTGAGCATACATGGAAGGAGAAGCGAGTGTTACTGCCGATACAAAAGTGCTACAACGGGAGTTGGCTGAACCGGAGCGAAGAAATGATAGCCTGAAAGCTCAACGAGCATCCGAGACACCCGAACAACGAGAAGAACGTCTCGCTAAACGACGCAGCAAACCCGAGTGTGAAACGCCTAAAGCATAACAATAAGCTAAACCGTAAGCATATCCTTATAATAATCCTTAAGCATATCCATAGCCGTAATCATAAAGCACAACCATAAGCCAAATCGTAAGTACATCCGTAGGCTAAATCATAAGCATCAACGAAACATTTTGCTTCGTTTCCCAGAGCATTCAAACATAACAAAGGATGGTTGTTTTGGCCTTGTATTGAAGCGCATATTTTTTGTCTCTATACCGATATACCTGGTGAAATAATGGATGGAATAGATAATATTTTGTATTCCCGTGCTTATCGGTGCATCGGCGATAATATCTCAATTTCGACTAGGCGTTTTGTGTAGGCAAGCCCTCAAGCAAACATCGGTGTTGATATACAGCTTTCGATAAATAGTTGGCAGGTGGCGAGGGATAGCAGTTATTTTGAGCGTAATTGTGATGTGCCTGGGGCAAGGATAATTTATTTATTTCACTTTCACGCTTCATACTCTTATTTAGCTGTAGATGTCATAGACGTGTAACATAAGCTCGGACGCGTTAGAGCAATTGTTTATTGTAGAAAAATAAGAATGCGCTAACGAGAGATCAAGCATATATCGGTGGCAAAAATAGGCTTTAAATAATGGTCACATCAAATAAAATTCAAGAACGCTGTGCTGTTAATCAACCATGATATAATTTAGGTGGGACGTAGCACGCTAAATGAATATTTGTTTTTGTAACTTCGTGCAAAATAATCTTTATGTTACAGAAGCACATCTAAACCCTATATCATTGTACACAAAACATATGTGTCCGGTCCAGGGAAAATATAAGGCCTTTTCACACCTCTGATATCTCCTAACATATATCCTGACTTACGATATATCATATACAAGAGGCAAAGGAGCCTGTTAAAAAAAAAAAAGACAAGACAAATAATCAATTGTCTTTATACCAGCCCTGGATGCTTCATTATGCTCCTTTATGCTCCAAATTGGCGCCGCCATACGTCCGTTTTTATTACGTCGGTCCTATGAATATTGCATATAGCCAGGCAGCGCAGAATTTGGGGCCGCAGTAGGTCCGATGTAGGCGAGTAGAGTGGCGGCAGCCATCATAAAACATACATCGGTCCCCGATGGGGCACAAGTGGGCAAGCCCCATTTGAGCTTTGCTCTATTCCTGCTACATGGATCCTATTGCTGCGTTGCTTGGGCTAATGCATAGCAAATTCCTGCATCTAGACCACTAGGATCCCTTGTGAGATATTTGAGCGCAAATCCAACCTACAAGCGGGATCTTTTTAAGAAAGAGCTCACAGTTCCTAAATGAGGTCGCCTGCATTAAAACTATAGGGGGCTTAGACCTGCCATAGCAAAGAAAAAACCGGCATGCCCACATGCTGCCTCACTCGGCCCCTTGTTGGTTACTTGAGGGCAGGTGGAATATAAATGAGAGCTCTTTTTGGGCAAGCCCTCAGGAAGCCTAAATGAGGCAGGCTTAGCTAAACAACTTTAGGTATCACATCGGCCATCATATAGCTGGATGGCGAGCGTGCCCGTGTGATACCAAAATCGGTCCCTTTGTGGAATTGGAAGGCACGTGCGATAGCAAGAGAAATCTAGGTTAAAAAACAACGCCTAACCCGATTAGGGCAACCCATACAAAACTGGTGTTGGTCCCACATTGGCCGTAATGGGGCTGTAAAGCGAGCGTAACAGCCTGATACCACAATCAGTCTTTTCGAGCAATTTGAAACCAAGTGCAACAAAGAGCACGTGAGCTTCAGGTCCGAAAACTATACCCAGCCCAATTGGGGCTGCAACAGAAAACCGCTGAAGATCCTATATTTGCTACGGCAGGTATAGAAGCTCGATTTTCAGAATGTTTTTTTTGTTTTACGAATGATAGGTAATGTAACGTAAATTCAGGCTCTTGTCACTAGAAAGCGCTAGCCCAAAAATGCACAAACATCAGTGCCTCAGTGTGTTCTATAATAGCCGTAGCGAGTGTGAACATACCGGAGGGTTACATGAGACTATGCATGCATTCTATCCCAGTATGCCTGCATTAGCCTTTGCCCGAAATTACGGTACAGATTATCTGTATAATAGTTGTTATCCTTTTATTCGGTTAGAAATATTAGATCGCTCAAGTTCTCGTGCTCCTGCAAATTGCGCTAAAAACATTGAAACACACTCATTGCTAAGTGTTGCTCGTTATACTGTTGGTATGGATAGCTTGAAACTGTCAGTACATTATTACTGTTCAAACCACACATCTTCACCACCAAACCGAGATTGAACATGAATTTATTAATCTAGAATAATGATATGAATTGTGAAATTTAATTTTGTAGCTGTTTAGAAAGGGCAGACATGTATGAAATAATTTCGTAATTATGTTCGAAAATACTTAGCGGGAGAACTAGGACTAGTGTTTCCGATCAATTATCTGCGTCAGACCCCTATGAGAATAATGTGGTGAAACCCAAGTGCGTCTTGCCGCAGTAGAACACGCAACAGTCCGATGTCATTATGTGAGGGGCTGGCCGAAATAAAAACAGTAAATGTGCACATTTGGAAATGCGGGAAAAATGTGCACAGCCAAGAAAGGGCTGCCTTCATCGGTTCCAAGTGGGGCTCATTGGGGCTTTTGTCGCCAGCACAATTCAGGCCTACGTCGGCCAGCGTCGCAGCACCGACGTCGAGCCCACCAGGGCTGTTGTGTATTGTCTACATCGGACAGACCGGCGTCCTCCCTTCATAGCCCACTTAGTGCAGCATGGGTAGGTTTGTCACAAAGACAAAATCTATTGATACATTTTCAGCAATCCTTTGTCACGCATTTATTCTCAAGGGTAAGTTTTATTGAACCGATTACACATCAGACTGGTTATGCCAATAATTCCAGAGCTGCAGCTAGAATGCGTCACTTTGCAGTCAATGCGGTTGTGCGCATGTCTGCAGAGCGATTTTCATGCGGTCCTAACAAAAGGCCAATTAAGGGTATCTGGCAGCAGCTGATTAAAGTGCTGGGCCTTGTAGACATACATTCAAATTTCATCTCTACAACATGAAAATTAGAGAGGGGGGTAGAGGAAGGGGTATCGAAAAAACTGTGTAATGTTTGGGCGAGCCTTAATAAAGATATTTTGTCACAATAATATAAAGTCCTTATTACCTGCTTGTTTACACTGACAACGTAACTATGGGTAAATAACGGATAATAGAAAGCTTTTAAATTGTAAAAACATTGCTCTTTTAGAAAATTGTTCAATGTCAGCGGAAAATGTCTGAGTCATCGAACTGCCAAAATTGTTCCACTGTCGTTTGATGAATGTTTATTTTCAACTGCTCTTTATATCAGTTAGGACCATGGTATGAGTACAGAAATGCGTTCCCAGGTTTAAAAAAAATTCACTTAGATAACATCATTAGTCAACTCACTGGCCCACTGCTCTCTACGCATCTTAGTGTTTTATAATCAACAGCTCTAGTTTAAAGATATCTCTCAATTTTTCTACATTATGACTTTTCTTTTCCATTTACTCAGGCTTTAGACACCAACAGCAGAATCTGGATTGTTTTACGAAATTACCATAGATATACTGAGGGTCAGGAACACAGCTGCATTCATGCGGAGAAGACGCTTCTGACAGATACCAACTACGAATTTGACCAATATTATAAGGTCGGGAACACAAGGTGAGTATGACTTCAAAACGTCGAACATTCACACAGGTGTCTAGAGGAGCTCATGCCGAACTATTAGAACGCACATAATTCTAACTACGGCGTAGAACCCCCTTCAGGTCTATCTAATACGATATCTAACATGACACTCTATTTTTTAGGGCAAGGCAGCTCCGTTAAAGAAGATATAATTAACTAATACTTAAAAAGTATCGTTCATACAGCTTTTGAAATTACTGCGAAATTCGCAATGAATGAATTAGCGACGGAAGGAAGGTGCGAAAGCCTGCAGCTGTGAATATAACACATTACAATATATATATATATATATATATATATATATATATATATATATATATATATATATATTGAAAAGTGGATTTAATAGTTGGTTCGAACGTCTAGCGCTGCCAGTAATTCAGGCACAGTAGGATCGAATTGCCAGCCGCAGGGCACAGCTACAGCGCGAGAGATGGGCTCCGGAGTCCAGCGATGGTGATAGCGATGCCGCAGCGTTTTTTCTTCTTTGTCTTCTTTACATTTCCCCCGTGTGAAGAAGTCGCCATTCTGGCGACTCAGGGGGAAGAGACGACCAGATGGTTGTAATAAGGCTTAAGGCGGCTAACATGGACAACCTTGCGGCCGCGGCGGCGGTGGTCGGAAGAAGGGATGACCGGCTCGATGACGTAGTTTTCAGGGGATGTGCGTTCCAGGACGCGACAAAGTTCGTGGTATTTGGTTTCTAGTTTGCTGGTGGCAGGAACGCCTAGCCAAATGAAGCTTTCGGCCAGGAACGTCGGAGCAGGGGTATCGCTATCATGCTGATCTTTGTGATAGCCTTGAGGTTTGGAGGTAAACGTGCGAGCTAGCTGACGGCATTCATCGGCCTTCTGTACAATATCTGACAAAGCACTGTACTCAGAGGCATCTGGATAGTATGGCAAAATCGTGTCTTGAGTACAAGATGGTTCACGGCCGTATAAGTGAAAGAAGGGCGAAAAACCAGTTGTTGCTTGGGTGGCAGTGTTGTACGCGAACGTTACGAATGGCATTACCTGGTCCCAGTTGGTGCTTCCAGATTCAGATGTAACATACATTGCGAGCATGTCCCCAAGCGTACGGTTGAAGCGCTCTGTGAGGCCGTTTGTTTGCGGGTGGTACGCGGTTGTAGCAAGATTTATCGATTTGCAAGACGACAGGAGCTCTCGGACTACTTCGGAAAGAAAGACACGACCTCTATCACTCAGCAGCTCGCGCGGGGAGGCATGTCGAAGAATGAAGTGGTGCAGAAGAAAATGGGCTACCTCTCGGGGTGTCGCCGTGGGAAGTGCAGCAGTCTCGGCGTAACGGGTCAGGTGTTCGACGGCGACGATGACCCACCGATTACCAGCGGCACTGCATGGTAGCGGACTATAAAGGTTTATTCCCAAACAATCAAACGAGCGAGCTGGACACGGTAAAGGCTGGAGAGGGCCAGCGGGGGGGGGGCGAGAAATCTTGCGTTGTTTACAGGCGGTACAAGAGCGAATGTAGCGACGTACGAAATTGTACATTCCCCGCCAGTAGTACCTCTGACGAATTCGATCCTAGGTTTTTAGGACGCCGGCATGAGCGCGTTGCGGGTCAGTGTGATGGTGGACACAAACCTCGGAGTTCAGGTGGCGCGGAATGACAAGAAGCCATTTTCTGCCGTATGCGTTGTAGTTCCTTCGGTAGAGAAGGCCATCCCGAATGGTGAAATGGGAGGCCTGTCGGCGGAGTGCCCGAGGATGCGTAGCCGCGGAAGTAGCACCAAGGATATCTAGCAGGTTGGAAATCCAAGCATCTTGTCATTGCTCGAAAGGCATATCCTCAATTATAAGTGCTGACAAGGATGCTTCAGGAGGGGACGATGAGTTAGGCGAGCGCACCAGTGACCGAGAAAGAGCGGTAGACGACACGGATGTCGCATTCCTGAAGCCTGAGCGCCCAGCGCCCGACATAGCCAGACAGATCATTGAGAGACGCGAGCCAGCTGAGAGCGTGATGATATGTAACTATCTCGAAGAACTGGCCGTATAACTAAGGGCGGAACTTCGTTACAGCGCACACGATTGCTAAGCACTCCTTCGCAACCTACTCCTTCGCAAGCACTCCTTCGCACGATTGCTAGGCACTCCCTAATCCTGCTCCTCAATCAGCTCCGGTCGCACCCTCAATGCTGTTCCCTGCGCCTACAATTTCATCGTCCGGCGTTGCGCCACTGAGCTACGCTCCAGCATTCGCGCCGGCTTCTCCTCAGGTATTGCGTCGCACGTATGCCGAAGTCAATTCAAGTCCACCGCCTGAGCCAGCATATGCCTATGCTTCGCCCCCTATCCGGTTAGCACGAAAAGCTTTTGCTCCCCCCATGCTTCAGACACAATCTCCATGGCGCACTCCAGAGGACAGGCCTATTTGCTGCCACTGCAGCATCCCTGGGCACACTACACGCTACTGCCGGCGCCGAATAAATATGGCCTTTGCTGCACGGCCTGCGCCACCTTATTCGGCCCCCCAGTTCCCAGTTCCATCGGGTCCTCCAACAGCACCTCCTGATCCTCCGGACTTCCGCCCTCGTCGTTCGCCATCATCACGTCAACGCTCCATTTCGCCAATGTGCTGATGACCCGCTACCCAGCAGCTCCATCAAGTGAAATGTGGATTTAATAGTTGGTTCGAACGTCTAGCGCTGCCAATAATTCGGGTACAGCAGGATCGAATTGCCTGCCGCAGGGCACAGCTTCAGCGCGAGAGATGGGCGCCGGAGACCAGCGATGGCGCATCGTTTTCTCTTCGTTGTCTTCTTTACAATATCCATATATATATAGAAAAGAAGCCAACAGTTTGTGAGGCCAAGGATAACATTGGAGATTGTACTTTGCATTTCTTTTATTTTTAATTTGGTAATTTCATAAATTAGTAATGTAGTCTGTTTAGGGGAATGATAATTAAACACAAAGTAGAAGGAAAAACAACGTACCGATGATGAGAACCGAATCCACGCCCTCCGATTATCACGTCCGGTGCTCTTCCAACTGAGCTACATCGGCCGCTGTCCCACCTGCTAACTTTCTTGGGTATTAATGTTGTCTGTATACGAACATTGAGATTGTTCACTAGCGCCGCCCTCAACCATAGCGGTGGTCGTGGAACGTCCTGTGTTACCGCCAGCGTCACGTATG